>CM042842.1:132332286-132437286 GCA_023653725.1 Bungarus multicinctus | reverse complement strand
TTTGTGTTGACAGGGGGGCAGAGGTCGGCCCCGAAGCCCCTACTATGTGGGGTGCCCCAGGGGTCGGTGCTCTCGCCCCTGCTGTTCAACATTTATGTAAAGCCGCTGGGCGAGGTCATCCGTGGCTTCGGGGTGGAGTTCCATCAGTACGCTGATGATACTCAGCTGTACATCTCCACCCCGGGCCACCCCAACGAAGCCGTCGAAGTGATGTCCCGGTGCCTGGAGGCCATGCGGAGTTGGATGGGTCTTAACAGGCTTCGTTTCAACCCGACCAAAACCGAGTGGCTGTGGTTTCCTGCGCCCGGATACAGCCAGCTTGTTCCTTCGCTGGCCGTGGGGGGAGAGGTTTTGACCCCCGTGGAAAGGGCGCGCAATCTGGGTGTCCTCCTGGATGTACGGCTGTCTTTAGAACATCATATTGCAGCCGTCGCCAGGGGGGCCTTTTGTCAGATTCGTCTGATCTACCAGTTGCGGCCCTTTCTGGATCTGGGCGCACTTCGCACAGTCACTTCCGCCCTCGTCATCTCCCGCTTGGACTATTGCAATGCTCTCTACATGGGGCTCCCCTTGAAGAGTGTCCGGAGGCTGCAGTTGGTTCAGAATGCAGCCGCGCAGGTGATCGTGGGTGCCCCTCGGAGCTCCCACGTAACACCGCTTCTCCGCAGGCTGCACTGGCTTCCTGTGGCCTTCCGGATTCGATTCAAGGTGGTACTGACTGTATTTAAAGTGCTCCATGGCTCGGGACCTGGGTACTTACGGGACCGCCTGCTGCCATCAACAGCCTCCCGCTGCCCAGTACGCTCCCACAGGGTCGCCCTACTTGGGGTACCACCACCTGATCGTTGCCGGCTGGCGGCCCCGAGGGTGCGTGCTTTCTCTGTGGGAGCCCCCACTCTGTGGAATGATCTCCCCCCGGAGATACGGGCCATGACGGACATCCAGACCTTCCGGCGCGCAGTTAAGACCTTATTTTTCCAGCAAGCCGGCCTGGCCCAGTAAATGGTTTATGGGTTTTAATCTAATTTGGTTTAAATTTTTAAATCTTAATTTTTAATTAATCCCGGAATTTTAAATTTCTGTATTTTATAATTGATGGGATTAGACCGGACTCTTATATTTAATTCGTTTTTAAACTGTATATATTCTGTTTTTTAGTAGGCTGTACACCACCCCGAGTCCCTTTTTGGGAGAGGGAGCGGTATAGAAATTTAATTAAATAAATAAATAAATAAACCAGGATGATGAGGGGACTGGAGGCTAAAACATACAATGAATGATTGCAGGAACTGGGCTTGGCTAGTCTAGGGAAGAGAAGGACCAGGGGAGACATGATAGCAGTCTTCCAATATTTGAGGGGCTGCCACAGGGAGGAGGAAGGGGTCAAGCTATTTTCTAAAGCGCCTGTAGTCCAGACAAGGAACAGCGGATGGAAATTGGGCAAGGAGAGATTTAACCTGGAAATAAGGAGAAACTTTCTGACAGTGAGATGGAACAGGAACATTGCCCTCGGAAGTTGTGGGAGCGCCATCACTTGAGAGTTTCAAGAAGAGATTGGACTGCCATTTGTCAGAAATGGTGATGGGTCTCCCACTTGGGCGGGGGGTTGGACTAGATGACCTACAAGGTCCTTTCCAACTCTGATTTTCTGTTATCTGTTAATGGCAATAGGAAATATAAGGCAAACATGATGATTTAAGGTAGGGGTCCCCAAACTTGGCAACTTTTAAGACTTGTGGACTTCAACTCCCAGGAGAATTCTGGGAGTTGAAGTCCACAAGTCTTAAAAGTTGCCAAGTTTGGAGACCTCTGGTTTAAGGTGTGTCTACATTACTTGCGTGTGGGCACTTCTCTTTGCAAAGCAGTAAATAAAATTACCAGTTTTCTCTTGGGAAGTTTTGGCTGGTGGTTGTTTATTTCAAAACTAGGCAACGAATCCCACATATTCTTCCCTTTCCAGACTCAGCTTATTCTTCTCAAGGAATTGGCTCAGAGGATGGAATGTATGTACAGAGAGGCCCTGAGGATCAGAGGGAAGGGTCCTATGTGGAGATAGGATCCAGGTACGGATGGAATGGACATGAGAGAGAGGAATATGAGTTCTGATACATTTTCTATTGTCTTCATTTTTTGTGCCTTAAGCAGTCTTGCTCCTTCCTGTCCCTCTCTACAGAAGGAAGGGGGTCATGGGGGAACTGTCTCACACAAAGAAATATCAGTGCTTTTATTTTTCTCTGTGGAAAGGAGGGTCGTGGGGGGGGGGGCGGGGGGGAAGCTACCTTGAGCTGCTCTGCAATAGGAAAAGGGTTGAAACTGCACATTCTTAGCGAGGTAGAAGTTAGCAACTTAAACCACTAGCCAGGATATCAGGAACAAGAATAGCTTGCTTATAAGAAAAACCCCCAAAACCACATAGCTGTGGTTTGTGGATACCTTTGCAAGATACCCGTGATCTGGGGTGAAACGAAGGATATGCGACATTTAGCTATCTATGTAGGGGGCTGAGATCCAAATAACCAATCACTATTATCTGTATTGCATGCATTATTAGGGGAAGAACAAAGGGCTGAATGCGACCACCCCTTGACTAGAAAAATTGCTGTAAGATTCTCCTCGAGGCCTTTGGTTATCTTTTGAACCAGGGTCCTTCTATCTTGGTATCAAAATAAAAATATATTGTATCACACCTTGTGTCCGGTGACTTACCGGCTTTGACACCAAGCAAGAGCCACATTTTGGGGACAACAGGAGCACCTCCTAACCACTCTACTTTCTTGGGGTCTCCTTCAGGCCACGAAGCATTGTTTCCATTTTTATCCATGCTCAATTTGTGTTTTCCACCCAACACAGCCCGTTGATCTAGCTGCCCACCATTGCTCCCAAGATCCTAACTAACGTGGCTGGTATCCAACGATGCCCGTAATGATGAGGTGTCAGCATGGATTAATTCTTTCATGCAATATAACTTACCTAGTAGAAAGTGGGAATGCGCTGGATGTAATATAACTTAAATTTCAGGAAAGCAGCCATAGAAGAATTCCAGGATATCAACCAGGTGGCACATTCATTCATCCCAATTGGAAAACTCAAAAAGTGGCTCTTCCTCAATTTATTTTGATTCTGCTACACCCCACTTCTGCCCCGCCCTCTAAAATGGAGAATTCCCTCACTCCCATCCGTAATTCGTAACTCTTTCCTGTCATGAATAGCTTGGTATCATCTATTATTGGGCATTGCATGCCAAAATAACTAGAAACAATTTTTCCCCTCGTGCCATCACTCTGCTGAACACCTAGTTCCCTGTCTGATGTCTAAGGATCCATGTAGTAGGGCTACATTGCTATTATCCTTCTCAATTTTCCTACTACCTTGATATCATTATTATTGGGATCAGAATAGAGCTGGAAGGGACCTTGGAGGTCTTCTAGTCCAACCCCTTGCTCAAGCAAGAGACCCTAAATCATTTCAGACAAGTGGCTGTCCAATCTCTTCTTAAAAGCCTCCAGTGATGGAGCACCCACAAGTTCTGGTGGCAAGGTGTTCCACTGGCTTATTGTTCCCATTGTTAGGAAATTCCTCCTTAATTCGATTGCTTCTCTCATCGGTTCATTTCCATTTGTTGCTTCTTGTTCTGCCTTCAGGTCCTTTGGAGAATAATTTGACCCCTTCCTCCTCTCTGTGGCAGCCCCTCAAATATTGGAAGATGCTCTCCTGTCTCTCCTGGTCCTTCTCTTCTCTAGACTAGCCAGGCCCAGTTCCTGCAACCGTTCATCGTGTTTTAGTCTCCAGTCCCCTCATCATCCTGGTTTCCTCCTCTCTGCACTTTTTCTATACTCTCAACATCTTTTTTATAATGTGGAGACCAAAACTGGATGCAGTACTCTAGGTGTGGCCTTACTAAGGCTTTACAGAGTGGTATTAGTACCTCCCTTGATCTTGATTGTATCCCTCTGTTAATGACACTTAGGATTGCATTGGCTTTTTTGGCTGCTGCTGCTGCACACGGCTGGCTCCTATTTAGCTGGTTGTCCACTAAGAGTCTGAGATCCCTCTCCCAGTCACTGCTAATAACCCTGGTTTCACCCAGTCTATATGTGTCCTTTGGGTTTTTCTTGCCTAAGTGTAAGGCTTTACTTTTCTTTACATTGAATTTCATTTTGTTAGATAGGGCCCAGCGTCCTCATAATAGTAGTCATGCTGCAAACGCTTAACTCAAATTTAGGAAGGATAGAAATGGGCAATGCACTCCCCTAAGCAAGGGATGAACAACTATGGCAACAGTTGTGGACTTCAACTGTCATGCCCTGGTAGAGTTGGACTCCGAGGGAGAGGAGGAACAGCAGGGAGTGGAAGTAGTGGCTCCGGAGGTTGTGAAGGCAGCTGGGGAAGGGCAGAGGCCAGCTGGGCAGCCAGAGGAGGACCCAGGCCCATCCCCTCTCCATCCTAGGGCACGCAGGGAGGAATGGAGAAGGCAACAACTTGGCTTACGAGAGAGGAAGCGGCCATGATCCTCCTCATTGGTTGCAGCTGGGGAGAATAGTATATAAGACGTAAAGCTTGTGTTATTTTGGGCTGAAGTTATCTTGGTTGGTGTCCCTCCAAGACTGTGCCTTGTTATCTCCTTGAAGTTGGGTCATTACTTATCCTGGTCTGTTATGGAAATTCCATCATTGTAGTTTGTTTGGTTTTTATTTTCACCTCGATCTGCTCATTAAATTCGGACTGTACAGCTTCCTTTTGAAGACTATTTTTGAGTACCTTTTATCTCCAACTGAGAATTATTGAACAGCGGGGGCCAAGTTGGAGGCATTAAAGGACATTTATTTACGTTTTGGATCTTGTTACATTTGTGTTAACACTCTGGGTCATCACATTAACTCCCAGAATCCCCGAGTCACCTGGCTCGGGAATTCTGGGAGTTGAAGTCCACAACTCGTAAAGTTGCCATAGTTGTATTCACTCCTGCCCTAAAGCTTTGATCTCATCTTCAGAAGTGGATGCACAACTCACTGTCCGTATCTGCTGGGCCATTTACGAACTTACACACACACACAAGTAAAAACAACGGGCCACGCTCTGTTATAGAAAAACACTGACTTTAATTAAACCGTGATAAAATGTTTTAAGGCAAACGCATGTCAAAACCGTTTCGTTTCCAGCACTAAGGACACCAGCGAAAAAACGGGGGGATGTTTCCCCTCACCCTTACTAAGGTTCACTTACAGCCATCCATTTTGGGGCCGAGCTCCAGTCCCATGAAGCTCTTTTAAAAAAAAAGAAAGCAAAAAAAAAACAAAGGATAGTGTTTTATTTTAAAAAAAAAAGATTATATAAAAGCACATCGTTTTGACATTAGGAAAAGTATAAAAACCATAGCACCAATGTTAAGAAAGAGGTCCTTTCAACGTCTTGGAAATGACATTTCTCGAAATGTTCTCGCGTTAAAAGGCGTTACTTTTTAGGAAGGCAAGATCTGTTTTTTTTTTTTATTAATTTTTAATATTCTCTCAAAAAACCAGAAGGGATCCAAATAGAAATCTTGCTGGAGACCCAAAATGAAAGATATGCAACACCCTTCAAAGGAGGTAGGAGGAAGAAAGACAAGGAGAAGGCACATCGAATGGCTAGCTAAAAGCACCCCACGCTTCCATCCCCCCCCCCCGCTCCCCTGAACCTCCCCCCTCCAAATTGAGGGGGCGGGCTGCAGAATTCCCCATTGACCTCATTCCTTTCCCTTTTGGCATGCAAACCTTTCCCACGGGACCAAGGAATCCGTTCCCAAACCAGCAAACACACCTAACATATAAACACAGTAATGATTGTCTCACACCCAGAGGTTATCACCAACATTCGCACATGCACGGATTCACACAAACACACACACACATGCCACCCAATTCGGGCAGGGATTTCAGTGGCTCAGGAAGGTCCCACCACCACACACACATACACACCCCCCTCCAAGAAAATCTCTCCTTCTGCCCTTAAATTACTGGCGTCCATTTTGAGTGGAATTCCCTGAGATTCGTCCTTCCTACCGGACTAGGATCCGTTGGGATGCCAGCAGCAGCTGGAGAATTGCCAGCAGGCATTGGGCAAAGGAAAGACTGGCAAGAGGTGGGCAGAGAGCCACACTTGGGCAATCCTCTTGGCACAGAACCGACTTATAGCTGGACACATTTTGCATGTTTTACCACTAAGGCGACACTTTCTGGAGTGTGCAGAAGGTGCGTCGTCGGATAATGTGAAGTGCCAGTTCTTTGGCAACTTCAAATACTGAAAGTTAAAAAAAAAAAGAGAGAGAGAAAGAGAGAGAGACCACCAACTGCTCCCTTTTGCCCGCAGGAAGAAAATGTACCAAACTGGAGCGGTGATGGCTCTCGACCATAGTCCCATCTTCCTCTGCAGCTGACTTGAGAAAACTTCCCTAACAAATCGACTGTCTGCAATCCAAAGTCTTTTATTTTTTCTGAGGGGACTTTGGCAATCTTGACACCCAAGCCAAGCCCCCCACCCCCCCCCCACTCCTGCCTCCCATCTCTGATGGCAAGTTGGAAGAGTAAGGTGGGCACCCCCCTCCCCACTGTTCCTGCCAAGGTGTCTTTAAGAGGGTTTGCTTCGTGTGAGGAAGAAAAAAATAATATCTCTGATTTTGGACAGACATTCCCGGTTGCAGACAACGAAAACGGAGCGTTCATTTGTCTCCTGCAGTGGATTTTCGTGGTTTGGTTCATACAAGCACTAGGAAGTCCATGGTAGGGCATGACGGCTTTGACGCGCAGCCTGCCAGCCAAGGCGAACGTGCGAAGGGCGATGGCCAAAAATCGTGGCAAAGTTTCGGATTGGCAACTGCGCAAGCCAAAAAAGACCCTACCAAATCCCAGGGTTGCCTTTATCCCCTCCCAGATCCCCTCCCACGCAATTCTTATCCTGGTCTGTTGAAATCAGGGTTTGAAGAACGGACAGTCAAGGAAAACAAGATTCACGATGAAAATAGCAGCATCGGTGAGGATTGAAACCCACTTGAGGTCCCAGCACGGAAAAGGCAGCTCCAGGGCGAGAATCCCGTAGCAGCTTTGAAACTCTTTTTCTCTCTCTCTGCAATGGGTTGGATTCTTCAAAGAGTGAAGGCCAAACCGCAGTAAACATTTGTAGATTGTCTCTTTTTTTTGGGGGGGGGGGGGGGGGGTGTTGGTAGATTTCCCATTTTCTTCCTCTGCTGCCCGCTGAGAATTTCCCTGCCTCTGAAAAGACCACGGCTGTGCGAACGCTCTCGCACAGCTTGTTAAAAAAAAAATAAGAAATCCCCAGCGTGAATTGAAGCGGAAGATGCGTTCCTTGTCGTAAATTTACCCCCAGTGCATTTTTCTCTGCATGAAAAAGGCATCGTGTAAATTTAAAAGTATAACGGCGGTATGACACGGTTCGTTTTTCTCTCTTTCTTCCATGTAGTACGATTATCATCGCCTGGCTTGCGTCCTCTCTAGGAAATTTCACATCTGGCTGCCAAATGGCTATAAAAGTCTCTCCCCAAACCACCGCACACACACACACAAGTTTTGCATTCTTTAAAAAAAAATGTTTAAAAAGAAACAAAAGAAAAAAATCTTCCTGTATCCCACCCACCCACCCACCTACCCACCCCCAGGGCGAACAGTGGGAGAAACCCAAGACAAGCTGGCTCATTGCTACAGACAGACGGGTGTCTCTGGAGTTGCAATCCTACTGTTTTCCCATTTCAAGTTTTCGCTTTGGTTCTCGCGGCCAGTTGAGCAGCCTCAGTTTCCCCATCCGCACAAGACGAGGGGCAAAAAAAATCTGTATTGTTGTTCTTGAAACAACGGGAACGCAAAAGTCTGGCAAACTTGGAAGAAAGGCTTGGATGGAAAGAATTTTTCTATGGGGAAGGTCTCCTTTAACGGGGGGGCGGGGGGGGACGGTCAAGGAGGGGGGGTCTTGGCTCTTCTCCTTCCACCCAGGAGACCGCAGGATCCCTGCAGCCTAATCGCAGGAAAAATAATCCTTCAGGGGGGCAAAGAGGTGACGGATAACCGGGACGCTCCACGACCTCCCAAGCAGCTTCTGACGTGCGTGACGACCCATGTTGGACACGTCGGTGTAGTGGAGAGGGAAGCCAAAGATCCTGAAGGCAGGGGGGAGAAGAAACCTGTCAACTCATAAAATATTTCTCTTGGGTTTTTTTTTTTAGAATTGCCAACAGAAAGGGAGGGGGGAGCAGTGCGGCAGCTTGGAAATCGAAAGTGCATTCCATATATAGTTTTTCAAAGATAGTAACTAGGTGACTGAAGTTTCTGCTGGGCAAAATTCCAACTAGGGAGCATGATGGATGACTCTGGGCTATGGAGGTGTCCCATTGGAGAATATGAATTACGATACACCCAGGGGGTGTGGGGGAAAACCAGGGTCAAAGGTGACAATGAATGATGTGTCTCAGAGTCGGCTACATCCAGGCAATGCCGGACATGTTAACTCCCAATAAATTCCTTTGGAAGTTTTGGAAGTTTGGCTCGAGACTCATGATTTAAATGGGGGTCACTGCCAGAATCCTGACACTAGCCCTGATGATTTTACGTAGTTGGGTCATGAAACATCTGCAAGAAAACCACAAAGCTGAGAAAGCAACAAGGACCCCATAGTCTTCCTCCCCTCCTCTCCACAAACTCCCCTCCCTTCTAGCACTGAGAGTGTTGCCTAGTTTGGGTCATGAAAAGTCTGCAAGAAAGTCACCAAGCTCAGAGAGCAACAAGGGCCCCAGAATTTTAGGGTTGTGTTACATTTCAAGGGAACACCTCCTTTTGTCAACTCGTAAATCTTTCCTATGCCTGTTTCTGAGTTGCCATAAGGAAGAAGGGGGGGGGGGGGGGACAGCCTGAGAGATCAGTGAGGCAGATGAAGGCCCGAAGCACATGGAGACTGTAGCCTAGGCCAGGGGTAGGGAACCTTGGCTCTTTTATCACTTATGGACTTCAACTCCCAGAATTCCTGAGTGAGCCATAAAAGGTTCCCCATCCCTGGCCTACTGGTTTTTCAGTTGTGGGGGAAATCAATTTTTGACTGGAATGGGATTGTTTGATATACAAATGTAGGACATATAAAGAATATATAAAGAATATGTCCTACATTTGTATATTAAACAGTCCCATTCCAGTCAAAAATTGATTTCCCCCACAACTGAAAAACCAGTAGGCCAGGGATGGGGAACCTTTTATGGCTCACTCAGGGATTCTGGGAGTTGAAGTCCATAAGTGATAAAAGAGCCAAGGTTCCCTACCCCTGGCCTAGGCTACTGGATCTTCTACCCATGAAAATCCTTCATTGAAGAATGTGATTGATGACACCCAGCCCAGTGAATGTGTTTCATTGGAGAATCTGGTTTATGACACACCCAGGGGGAGTGGGGGCAAACAGGGTCATAGGTGATAGTAAATTACGTGTCTCAGAGTTGGCTTCATAAGGGTTAGTGCCGGACATGCTGCTCCTAATAAATCTTTTGGAATTCTTTTAAACCTTCATTCAAGGCTCATAATTTCCTTAGGGCAATCGTCGGAACCCTGACAGGTTTTTTGGCATTTCGTACTGGGAAATGAGAGCATTTACTCACAGAGTCACAGAGAAATGGGCTACCCTCTGCAGGCTGTAAAACAACACCAAGGAGAGATTGCCAAGGAAACTCCCAAACGTCTCAAGAACACGAGGGAGAAACAGCAGCAGAAGAATGATTTGCAAACGATCAGAAAATTGCGAAGGGGGACTCTTGAAACCCGGGGTCCCCCAAATAGGTTGGAAGAAAAGCATCATCACCCCTCACCCCCCCCCAATTAGCAGGACAATACCCAGGTCTGCATGAGAATGTGTGAACACCCAATCTATCTGAGCAACGGGTTGGGGAAAGACTAAATGCAGGATAATTGATCCATCCGCTTTGCCAAGCAGAAGGCACAGGGACTCCTGGACCTATAACGGGTCAGTGAGCCTGCAATTTTGGTCTTAAGTTGTGAAGATCACCAAGCAGGACTGTGCCTGATTTTGCAACCATTTTAGGCAGGGTTGTTAGGTGAATGCAGTGGTCATAAAACAAACACTGCTGATGTTAAGCAAACCCTGGCTGGTGGATTCTGGAAGTGGAAGTCCAGCCATTTTAAAGTATGCCGGCTGGTGGATTCTGGGAGTTGAAGTCCAGCCATTTTAAAGTATGCCGGCTGGTGGATTCTGGGAGTTGAAGTCCAGCCATTTTAAAGTATGCCGGCTGGTGGATTGTGGGAGTTGAAGTCCAGCCATTTTAAAGTATGCCAGCTGGTGGATTCTGGGAGTTGAAGTCCAGCCACTTTAAAGCATGCCGGCTGGTGGATTCTGGGAATAGAAGTCCAGCCATTTTAAAGTATGCTGGCTGGTGGATTCTGGGAGTTGAAGTCCAGCCATTTTAAAGTATGCCGGCTGGTGGATTCTGGGAGTAGAAGTCCAGCCATTTTAAAGTATGCCGGCTGGTGGATTCTGGGAGTAGAAGTCCAGCCATTTTAAAGTATGCCGGCTGGTGGATTCTGGGAGCTGAAGTCCTCCCCTCTTAAAAGCATGCTGGCTGGGGAATTCTGAGAGTTGGACTCCCCCCATCAGCCGGCTGGGGGATTGTGGGAGTTGAAGTCCACTTGTCTTAAAGCATGCTGGCTGGGGGATTCTGGGAGTTGGACTCCCCCCATCAACTGGATGGGGGATTCTGGGAGTTGACATCCACTCCTCTTAAAGCTGCCTTACAGTCTTCCCTAGGGGAGCCATTCCAGGACTGACATGTTTTCCAACCCCTTGCATCCCTCACCCCATCCTGTCATGGGTTCCTTCGCCCCGCCCATCTCTCACCTTTCCAACTCTGTGCACCATAAATCGTCGTCCTTCCCGTTCATGGAGACAGGCAGCATCTGGCCCTTCCCCTGCCGAATGGAGTTGGACTTCGTCGTGATGGTGCGGACTTTCTTCATCTTTAGAAGAAAAGCAGAGGTGAAGAAGGCCATTTTGTGTGTGTGGGGGGGGGGGAAACAGATGTTGGCGTGCAGGTAGCCTTCCTAACGGGGAGTGTGGGGGATGCTGATTTGCTGGAATAGTCCTAAGTATGAAAAATGATTTTTTCAGGGTCCTTGTAACTTCAAGCGGTCACTACACAAACCGTTGTAAGTCTAGGACTGCCTCTCCTGTCTCCTTTGGCCGTCAGGGGGACTGAAGACTCTGGACTGTGAAAGAAGGGAGGGGCCAACCCCCCCCCACATGTCAACTCGTAAAGCATGCCTGTTTCCGAGTTGCCATAAAGGAGCGGGGAGAGAGAAAAGAAATACATTCCACGCTTATCTTACAAAGGTTGTAGCTAGGCGACCGGATCTTCTGCCCTCGAAAATCCTTCATTGGAGGATGTGATTGATGTCGCCCAGCCCCTGAACATGCTTAGTTGGAGAATCTGATGTATGGCACATCCAGAGGCAAGAGGGGAAACAGGGTTACAGGGGACCGTGAATTACATGTGTCAGAGCTGGCTTCAACTGGGATCATGTTGACATGTTGCTCCTAATAAATCTTTTGGACCTTTTTTTGAAGCTTGGCTGGAGGATCATGGTTTAATTAGAGCAGTGTTTTTCAACCTTGGTGGTTTGAAGATTTGTGGACTTCAACTCCCAGAATTCCTCAGCCAGCCGGCTGAGGAATTCTGGGAGTTGAAGTCCACACATCTTCAAAGTATCAAGGTTGAAAAACACTGAATTAGAGCAGTGGTGGCTAACCTTTTTGGGCTCCTGTGCCATCAATTGTCACATGCCAGCACCTAGAAGGTAATGCGTGCCCCCCATGGCCCCTACACATGCGCACGCAATCCCCACACACACACCCCCCTGTCGCCCCCTTACCTGCACTGTGCCTCACAGCTGATTTTCGGCTGGTTTGAGGCCTTTTTCAGCCTCCCAAAGCCTTGAGAAAGGCTTCTGCAAGCTTTGTAGGCCGAAAACTAGCCCCATTTCATCACTTCCTGTTTTTCATCACTTCCTGCTTTTCTGAAAATACCGGAAGTGACAAAACGGGCCTAATTTTCGGCCTACAAAGCTTGTAGAAGCCTGCAGAAGCCTTCCTCAAGCCTTTGGGAGGCTGAAAAAGGCCTCAAACCGGCCAAAAATCAGCTGTCAAGTTTGCCTGCAGCTTGCGTACCGGCACAAATGGCTCACGCGTGCCCTAGGTTCGCCATCACGGAATTAGGGCAATCGCCGGAACCCCGACAGCAAGTCAACAAGCAATCACAACATCCAGATGAGGATGGCATGGCAGGAACGGGATTCTGCAGCCTCCTTTATCCCAGGCGAGAATAATTGGGGGAGGGTGGACAATGGTGGTTACCTTCGCCCTCCGACTGTACTCCAGGCAATCCTGAAGCTCCAGCTTGTCTCCCTTGGAGGCCACCACGGGCCTGGAAAGAGAAAAGGTTTATGAGACTCTGCGATCCGCACGCACACACGGACACCACATCGTCCCAAAGTCACGCTGCTTAGTTTGTAGGGTGCAGGAAACACTCCCCAAGAAAGGAGATCACAAGAGACCGACAAGAGGAGAGCATTTGTAGGTTCAGGGTTGCAATGAAGGGGGGTCCTTGGTGGTCTCTGAGCTTGGGGGTTTTCTTGCAGACGTTCCGTGACCCCACTGGGTAATGTCATTAACGATAGAAAGCTGGAGGGTTGGAGGAGGAGGAAGAGGATTGGGCGAGAATCCTTTGTCCCTGCTAGGCTTCTCCTCCTTGTCCTCTTCCACCTCAACTTCCTCCTTCTCCCCTTCTTCCTCCTCCCCCTCTCCACCCACACACCCCTACTTTTCAGCACTGATGATGTTACCTAGTTGGGTCATGAAACGTCTACAAGAAAACCACCAGATTCAGAAAGCAAAACACACACACACACAGAGGCTAAGATCACATCTGTATTCCAAAACATCTCATAGGCATTCTTGTATGGTGTGTGTGTGTGTGTGTGTGTGTGTTGTATAAACTACTGAGAAATCTACTTCCCATCTCACTTCTTACTTTGTAAGGTGCAGGGAACGCTCGACAGGAAAACATGTCAAAAACACCCGTGCAATGAGAAAACACACACACACACACACAGAGAAAGGAATGGAGGGAGGGAGACAGAGAGGGAGGGGGAGAAAGGGAAAGAGAGACAGAGGGAGAGAAGGAGACAGAAACAGGGAAAAAGGGGAGGAGGAGAGAGAGGGTGAGAAACAGAGACAGAGGGAAAGAGGGAGGGGGGAGAGAGAAGGAGAGAGAGAGGGAGAGGGAGAGAGACAAATGGAAAGGAAGGAGAGAGGCAGAGAGAGGGAGAAGAGAAACAGAGAGAGACAGAGGGAAAAAGAGAGGGAGAGAGAGGGAGAGGGAAGGGGAGAAAGAGGATGACAGAGGGGAAAAAGAGGGGGGAGAGGGAGAGGCAGAGAAAGGGAGAGAGGCAGACAGACAGACAGACAGAAAGAGGGAGAGTATATTACATCTGTTTCCTGAAAAACCTCACAGGCTTTCTTTGAGGGGTGAGTGGCTAACCACGGAAAGCCGTTTCCACTTAACGTTTCAATAAGAAGCATTCTCACTTGCACAAAAACAAAGGAAGATACAAACACACACACACTCCTACCTGTGAGAAATACTAGAAAAGACATCGCGAACATCCTCTACTTCGCTCGTGTCCAGCTGAGGAGCCATTTTATTTTGCGAGTGTGCAAATCTGCCTCCTTTTTCCACATTAGTCTTCCCTAAAAGGGTCCCTGCTCCCTCTCTCTCTCGCTCTCACTCTCTCTCTCTCCAAACCACAAGTGTACAGGTACTCCTCGACTTACAGCCGTTCGTTTAGTGACTGTTTAAAGTCACTAAAGGGACCGCTTTCCACCCTTACGAGCGCTGCTGCATCCCCGGGGTCACCTGATCCAAATTCAGGCACCTTGCAACTGACTTGTATTGATGACAGTTGCAATGTCCCCGGTATATGTTATGTGTCTGTGTGTGTGACTTGATTCCCCTTTTGCATCATTCGCACAAGCCAAGTCATAGTGGAAAGCCAGATTCCCTTAACAACCGTGTCACAAACTGAAAGACTGCAGGGATTCCTTTTAACAACGGAGGTCAGGAAAGTCATAAAATGGAGGGGGGGCCCCAAAACCCCACTTAACAAAAGTTTTGCCCAGCCACATAAAACTTTGGGGCTCAATTGTTCTTGTTAAGTCGAGGACTGCCTGTACAATGGACACCGCAGCCTCTCTGAACTGCTACGGGGTGACCCGGGTTGCAAATCTGGAAACTTTCTTCTCCCTGTCAATTCTTTTGGCAGATCAAAGTCTTCACTTCTTTCTTACCTGTTCATTCCGGGCAGGTTACCCCAAAAATATCTGGCTCTGTGTGCAGCAGATACTTTGACTGCGTCGATCATCACCGGATTGCACTGCAGAGAAAAGAAAGGGGGTTGACATTGATGATGCTACCTACCCTGTTTCCCCAAAAATACGACCTACTCTGAAAGTAAGTACTACCTAGCTTGATTATTTTTACACGTGCACTCAATAGAAGCCCTACCTCCAAAATAAGCCCTTATTAAGACCCTGCCCATTCCTGAAAAGACTTGGACCGAGAACTGGAAGCTGACTTTGTCGACGGCATTCGAAGAAAATCAATATAAAATGTTTTGTAGGTGGCACTTAGCGCCGGCAAGGCTGGCGAAAATGTATCCAACTTTTGAAACCAGAATGCTGGAAGTGCGAACAAAAGAAAGGAACGTTTTTCCATAGGTGGTGACAATGTATAGAGGTCAAAAAATACTGGAAGAAAATACAGAGATGGCTTTTTGAGATTGCAAAATATAAATTGAATTTGGAACCCGAAACATTTTTATTGGGTATGATCAATGGGAATTTGAGTAAAGATAAAAGATACCTGATTGTACGCATCTTAACTGCAGCAAGAATCACGTTAGCACAAAATTGGAAGAAGGGATAAAATACCACCAGATGAAGTTTTGATTCAAAAAATAATGGACTGTGCTGAACTAGATAAATTCACTATGGAACTGAAAGCCAAAGAGGATCGAGAATATTATGCGACATGGGAGAGGTGGTACGAATGGGTGAAGGATAAGGATAAAAATAATGTATAGTCTCAAAATAAGAAACATGTATATACATGTTAATGGAAATGAGATTTTTGTATTTTTTGTTTTTAAAGAATAAAAATTATCTTTTTTAAAAAAGACCCTGCCTACTCCAGAGTGGACGGGGTAAAAATTAAGCTACGGTGAAGATGGGTGTGTGTGTGGAGTTGCCCTACTCCTTACCTTTGGATAGTTGTAGCCAGGCCTTGCACCCCCCAACACCTGTCTGGCCGGCCCATTTCTTCTGCAGCTGGCCAGGCTTTCCTGAAGGCCTCTGGAGCTGAGAACAAAGCTCTGGATCGATCCTGAGCTCTCTTATCCACTGCAGAGGCCTTCAGGAAAGCCTTGCCGGCCACAGAGAAAGAAATTTGATAACGAAAAGGAGGCCAGGGGCGATACGCACAAGTGAGGTTCGTCAGTGGCTGGCGTCCCCCGAAAATAAGACCTGGTGTCTTTTTTTGGTGGCAAAGGAAAAAAAAAATAAGACAGGGTCTTATTTTCGGGTCACAAAATGGTCTGCGAGAAAACTACCCGGCTCAGAGAGACCCCACAGTCCTCCTTTTCCTCCTCTCTGCAAAATGCCATTTAAGTTGAAGAAAAGCAAAGTGTTATATCTGGGCAGGAAAAACCAAAGGTGTAAGTACAGATTGAGAGAAACTTGGCTCAAAAACAGGAACTGGGAGAAGGACCTTGAGAATCCCAGTGGGCGATGATTTAAATCCAAGCCAGCCGTGTGCGGCGGCAGCAGCCAAAGAAGCGAATACAATCCTGGGTTGTATAAACAGAGGCACAGAATCAAGAGCATGTGAAATATTAGTACCGTTTTATGAAGCCTTATAGTAAGGGCACACCTGGAATTCTGCACCCAGTGTTGCTCACCCCTTCACAAAACTAAGAGGTGGAGACTTTGGGAAAAGTGTACAGAGGAGAGGATTGAAGGCCTGGAAACTAAAACGTATGAAAAACGGTTGCAGGAATTGGGTGTGGCTAGTTTAATGAAAAGAAGGACCAGGAGTGGCATGAATAGCAGTCTTCCGGTATTTGAAGGGCTGCCCCAAAAAAGAGGGGATCAACCTATCCTCCAAAGCACCAAAAGGGAAGATAAGAAGCAGCAGATGGAGACAAATCAAGGAGAGAAGTAACTTGGAATTAAGGAGAAGCTTTCTAACAGCAAGGACAATTAACTAGAGGAATGGTTTCCGTCCAGAAGTTGTGGGTGCTTCATCACTGGAGACTTTCAAGAAGAGACTTGGACAGCTGCTTGTCTGAAATGGTTTAGGGTCTCCTGCTTGGAGCAGGAGTGTTGGACTGGATGACCTCCAAGGTCCCTTCCAGCTCTATTCTATTATTCTGCTACGTTCCATTCAATCTATTCTAATTTATATTCTATTCTAGTCTTATTATTGTTAACTCTATTCTATTCTTATTTCTATTCTAATTTCTATTCTATTATTATTGCTAATTCTATTCTATTTTTATTTCTATTGTTATTTCTATTCTATTCTAATTTCTATTCTATTCTTATTATTGTTAACTCTATTCTATTCTTATTTCTATTCTAATTTCTATTCTATTATTATTGCTAATTCTATTCTATTTTTATTTCTATTCTATTCTTATTATTGTTAATTCTATTCTATTCTTATTTCTGTTCTTATTTCTATTCTATTCTTATTTCTATTGTTATTTCTATTCTATTCTAATTTCTATTCTATTCCTCCCTTCCAGCACTGATGATGTTACTTAGTCAGGTAATGAAATGTCTGACAGAAAGCAACCAAGCACCAAGGATCCCACAAAATCCACAAAGATTAGCCGGAAGAGCTGGGGACGATGGCCCTTAAAGCCGTCTTTCCCCATCTTGGTCACTCCTAAGCTTCCTGGAACACAGCTCCCAAAATTGCCCAACCAATCCTGGTTTACACTAACCAGTAGCTGATCTTTCATAAACTAAGAGTTTGTGGCAGCCCCTAAAAGACACACACACACTTCTTGGTCTCGGACCCACAACAGTTGTTACCTCCAGAAAACGGGAGATGTCCCTCTTGTCGTTGACTCGCATGGAAACCACGTTTTCGAAGAGCCAAAAGAATGGGCGGTCCTCTCCAATTTTGGGACGGGTGTAATTCAGGAGGTGGTAGAACTCGAAGAAGAGGCGGCCGGTCCCTTCTGCCAGCCGGAAGGGGTGAAAGAAGGGGGTCAGAAGAGAGGCTCAGGGTCCCGAATCCGAGCAAAGCCGTCTCAAAAAGGATCTCAAATGCCTCCGCTTACCATACAAACCTTTTCTGGCGGGATTTACGATGGAGAGGTCGTTGCAGGGACTTCCGCCGATCACCAGATCGAAGGGGCCCCATTCGTCAATCTGCAAGGGGAGACCCTCGTTACGGCACGGTTTTCTGTCCCGTGCCAACTCCCTTCTTGAAGGAAGTAGTTGTTCTGACCCAGGCTTTGTAAACCGTAACTATTCACAAACTTGTTTTAAAAGCAAAACCTTTATTTAATTGCAACGCTGGGAATTGTTTTCATTTCCAGCCGGAACTAATCTCAAACAGTTCCCTGAGATAAGCACACATCTTTCAGGTCTGTGACGTGCTGCCAAAAACAGAAGTATCCAATTTACTAGAAAAGAAACCAACCAGAGTACAAGAAAAACCAAGCGAAGTACACAGACCTTCAAGGATGACTCTGAAACGATCGAATGACTTTGCTTCCTGCAAAGGTTTCATCATCTTGGCCTGACTTTTATTCCTTATGGGAGGGGCAATCACCTCCCAGCCTTACTGCTGAGTCGCCCCTTTTGTCTCAGCTGCTCTTGACCTTCTAGCAGCTCTGTGCACACACGCCCTGGGAACAGGCTTCCCTTGTTCCTCGGCCTCTCTGCTGCCAGACTCCAGAGGCTCCGCTGTCAGCACCCCACTCCCAGATGGTCCTGGCCCCATCCCTTCTAGCACTGATGATATTCCATAGCTGGGTCATAAAACATCTGCAAGAAAACCCACCAAGTTCAGACAGCACCAAGCCTTTTCCCTCCTCTTCCTTCCTCCCCTTCTCCTCCTGCTTTTAAACTCCGCAAACCCCATTCCTTCTAGGACTGATGATGTTAGATAGTTTGGTCATGTAACGTCCGCAAGAACACAACCAACCTCAGAGAGCACCAAGTCCTCCTCCTCTTCTCCTGCTTCCTACATAGCCACTGGAGTGAATTCCACTGAAATTTTTCAGAATATTAGGGTCAACGTGTCAGAGTATATTCATGAACTAGAACAGAGCTTGGCAACAAGGTCAGCCAATGAATAGACATAGCAACTAAGTCAGCCAATGAGGACTGTTTGGAAACTGAAACTAGAAGTAGCCTAGGCGTGGCTCCATGTTAAAGCTCTGCAGCTCTGAAGCTATCTTAAGCTCTGAGTCTGTCTATTGGAAATAAAACTAACTTGCTTGCTTGCTAAACTAAAGTGAAACTGGTGTCTATTTCTAAGCTCCTGAATTGCTACTGAAGTAAATTGCAACATGTTTCTGTCTGCGTTTGCTCCATGTTGGTGAAATCTACAACTGGTTTGTCAAATCTACTTATTATGTTTATAAAGATGTTAAAGGAAGCATCAGCCACCTGTGTTTATTTTTCTGGTGCTGAATTAACGCTGCAAAACTCTGACTACAACGGATCTAT
Source organism: Bungarus multicinctus (assembly GCA_023653725.1). Taxonomy (NCBI): domain Eukaryota; kingdom Metazoa; phylum Chordata; class Lepidosauria; order Squamata; family Elapidae; genus Bungarus; species Bungarus multicinctus. The sequence goes on along the minus strand of CM042842.1, from coordinate 132,418,452 downwards.
TAGTACCCGTAATCTAGGGATCTCCTCAACTCACAGGTAGCCCCTGCTTGGAATTAAATAAAGGGGCTCTCTTGTTTTCTTGCAGATGTTTCATTGCCCAAAGCAGAAATTATCGGTGCAAATAAGGGTTCACAGAATTAAAGTTCCATGGAAATCAAGAATGATTTGATTTAGTCTGCTTGTCCCAAAAGTGCTTTTTTTTTTCAAGAGGCAACGGGACTTTCTGGTTTTTTCTTTGAAGACATTTCACTTCTCATCCGAGAAGCTTCTTCAGCTCTGACTAGATGGTTGGGAAGGGAAGGATTTATACTCCTTGCAGGCAGCTGGTCATTTGCATCCTTTGAGAGGGTCCTTGAGGCCACGAGGAGATACGTCTGTGTCCTCAGGATCACCTGAATGGTGCAAATGGATGTGGAGCCTTCTCCACATCCATTTGCATGAAAACAACTGCAGAAAATATCCTGCAGCCAGGAAGGCTCCACAACCATTTGCACTACTCAGATCACCCCGAAGAGACAGATAAAACCTCCAAGTGGCCTCAACAACCCTCTTAAAAGGATGCAAATGACCAGCTGCCTGCAAGGAGTATCAATCCTTGGATTCCCCACCATCCAGTCACAGCTGAAGAAGTTTCTTGAGAAGTGAAACTTCTTCAAACAAGAAAGTTCAGTTGCCTCTTGAAAAAAGCATCTTTTCGGACAACCAGGACCTGGATGACAGAGAATCTTTACAGATTTTTAGCTATGCAATTTGGGATGAACCCCCTTGGAATGGGGTGGGAGTAGGAATGGATTTCCAGAGGGAAAAATTGCAGGCTACAGGAACCATTTGCACCACTCAGGTGACCCTGAGGACGCAGATAAAACTTCTAAGCAGCCTCAATGACCCTTTAAAAGATGCAAACGACAAGCTGTCTACAAGGAGCATAAATTCTCCCCTTCCCCACCATCCTAGTCAGAGCTGAAGAAGCTTCTGGGAGGAGAAGCGAAACGTCTTCCAAGGAAAAAAAACCAGGAAGTCCAGTTGCCTCTTGAGAAAAAAGCACCTTTGGGACAACCGAGACCTGGAGGGCTGTGAAGCTCCATAGACTCTTAGTCTGCTTGTGACTAGGAAGGGATTCTAAGCTGGTGCCTCTTTTGACTCCTCCACCAGTAGCCCACCATTAATGGCCTGCCTTGAGACATTTCATCCCGAACGCCGGGTCCCTTACGTGTCTCTTGGTGATGTTCCTGACGTCATGCACGTATCTGATGTTTCCTTCATGTCGCACGGTCCCCACCGAGATGGAGTCTTCGCAGATCTCCGAGGCGATGTATTTCTCCACCTTGATGCCAAGATCCCGCAGGACCAGATAACCTGGGGAGGCAGAAAGGTCTGGGGTGAGAAAAGGATCCCTTGGGAGGGCTTGGCGAGGCCTTACCGAGGAGCACCCAGATTGGGAAAAATCCACCTTGTGCTGCAGGGGGAAAAAAGGATGTGCCACCCTCACCTTCTCGCGGTGACCCCGTAATATTTGTGCTTGTAAAACGCCCCCAAAAGACCTTTTTTTTCCCCAGTACATAAGTGTGCAGGTAGTCCTCAAGTTTATGACCACAATGGAGCACCAACCTTTAGGTCGCTAAGCGAGACGGTTGCTGAGTGAATTTGGCCCCATTTTACATCCTTTCTTCAGTTGCTACGTGAATCACTGCAGTGATTAAGCAAGTCACATGGTTGTTAAATGAATCCTGATTCCCCCATGGACTTTGCCAGAGTTGTGGTTAGCCGGCAGCAGGTGCAGACGGCTGAGGAGAGCGAGGACTCAGATGAGGAGCCAGGACCATTAGGGAGTGGAGGGCTGCCTTCAGAGATTGTGGGGGCTGACAGCAGCAATGAGGGTTCCCGAGGAGCCTGTGCCAAGTGTGTGTGCACGCAGGGTTGCTCATAGGAAAGAGCAGCTGCAGCAGCATGGGCGACTCGAGAGTAAGGCTGCAAAGTGATGGCCCCTCCTTCAAGAAGATAAAAGCCAGCTGTGAAGAGAACGTTCTTTGCAGGAAGCAAAGATGTTTTGAAACTCAACCTCGTGGACATTCCAGCATCCTGAGTTTGTATTTGAAGACTCTTGTGTTGTGAAATATTTCTTATCCCTTATTCTTGGCAGACTAGCAGAGTTTGGGCAAAGCTTGTGCTTATCAAAGTTAATTGGGCCATCACTGACATTCAGACCTTCCAGCGCGCAGTAAAGACCCACTTTTTTCAACAGGCCGGCCTGGCTCAGTAATAATTGTGGGGTTTTAAATTTGGCATTTTAAATTTTCACCTGTTTTTTATACATTTTGATAATTTTATAACTCGGCCTTTAATTTAATCATTTTAAATTGCTTTTAATTGTACAATTTTATATCTTGTTTCTATTTTTATCTGGCTGTACACCGCCCCGAGTCCCTTTTTTGGGAGAGGGGGCGGTATAAAAATCTAATAAATAAATAAATAAATAAATAGTTTTCAGCAGCCTTTTAACTGGGGATTCGTAAGAATCATTAAAAGGTTTCTGTTCCCTTTGGTTCGTGTTTGTTTTATGGGACAAGGGTTTGGGTCAGAACAGCCGGTCAGAAGGTCTCAAAAGAGAATCACGAGATCACTTCAGGACTCTGTGACCATCATAAAACATGGGTCGGTTGCCAAGCGCCTGAATTTTTCATCCTGCAACCATAGGGGATGCTGCAACGGTTGTTAAGTGTGAAAAATGGTCTTAAGTCCTTTTCAGGGTCGTTGTAACTTTGAACGGTCACTAAATGAACCGTTGTAAGTTGAGGACTACCTGTGGATGGAAGGAGATATAGACCTCAAACGTACGACAATCGAGCCCAAAATTTCCACTGCTGACGACACAGCTGCTAACTGACTTTTTTGTCCTGTTTTACGACTTTCCTTGCCCCCCATTGTTAGATGAATCACTGCAGTTGTTAGGTGAATCTGGCTTCCCCGTTGACTTTGCTCATCAGAAGTCGCCAAAGGGGATTTCACCTAACCCTGGGACAGTCGTCATAAATACGAGTCAGTGGCCCAAGCGTCTGAATTTTGATCCCAGTGACTCCTGGGGAACGCTGCAGCGGTCGTAAGTGTGAAACAATCCTAGCTTAATCTTTTTTTTCAGTGCCGTTGTGACCATTACTAAGAGAAGTTGAGGACTACCTGTACACACCAGGTGAAATGACTGTCAACCAAATATGGTGAGTTTACAGGAAGGAAACAATGTGGTTGATAAAAGAAGGAAGAAGAAATCTTATATATATCTATCTATCAAAAGCGAAATACCACTCATGCATCATCACACAATCTCCAGAACCGTAAAACCTACAAACTTGAAATTTGGCCCGTAGGTTCCTCTTGGCTTCTAGGGGCTCACTAAGGAAGGATTTTTTGAAATGACCCTCAGAACATTTAAGAGTATTTCCTATATTATTATTATTATTATTATTAACACGCTCTGATGCTAAGGAGTTCTACTCCTCCTCCCCACCTGAAAGGAAATCTCTTCCAAATGCAAAACACAAGCAGAGGAGTTTCAGGTTTAGTTTCACAGCAGCCAACCACCTTTAGTCCAGAACAGTTGAGCTAAGCCACGCCCAGGCTCCTTGCTGTCTCCTTCTTGCTCACACAAGCAAATACTCTTTCAGTTTCCAAACAGCCCTCCATTCTCTCACCTACTGACAGGACGCTAGCCAGATGACTACCGAGGGATGCTGGTAGGCAGAGGCCGAATTTTTGCCCTCCTTATTTTCCTCCCCAAAAACTACACCCCACCAGGTATCCAGCTAGTGATATATAGACTGGCTTTAAAGAAGGAAGAATTGCCAAGAACCGAGAAACTTTGTGGAGGAAGATTGTGGTAGAAAATTACGGCGGGCCTTGCCATCTTCCTCACAGCGGCTTGACTGTGGTAGAATCGCACGTGTCTCCAACCTTTATACTCCCAGTTCCCTGAAGGCATCATTGCTAAGGGGGACCTTTATTTAGCATGTGGCAAAAAACAAATGTTAAAAAGCACATCACAACAATCACAATTCTCTCTACTGACCAATCCCTGCAAGGTACACGGAGCCCTGGGCGTGCGACCACCATGGAGCCTGATTTTCTGTGCCCGAACATGATGGTTGTGAAGTGAGTTTGGCTCCCGTTTTACAACCTTTCTTTCCCCCGTTGTTAAGGGAATTGCTGCCGTTGTACAGTCGATACAGGACTCAATCGGAATAGAGCTTGGAAGGGGCCTTGGAGGTCATGCAGTCCAACCCTCCTGCTCAATCAATCAATCAATCAATCAGAATAGACCTGGAAGGGGCCTCGGAGGTCATGCAGTCCATCCCCCCTGCTCAATCAATCAGAATAGAGCTGGAAGGGGCCTTGAAGGTCATGCAGTCCAACCCCCCTGCTCAATCAATCAATCAATCAGTATAGAGCTGGAAGGGGCCTTGGAGATCATGCAGTCCAGCCCCCCCGCTCAATCAATCAATCAATCAATCAAAATAGAGCCTGGAAGGGACCTTGGAGGTCTTCTAGTCCAACCCCTCCTGCTCAATCAATCAATCAATCAGAAAGAGCTGAAAGGGGCCTTGGAGGTCATGCAGTCCAACCCTCCTGCTCAATCAATCAATCAATCAAATCAAAACAGAGCTGGAAGGGGCCTCAGAGGTCATGCAGTCCAGCCCCCCTGCTCAATCAATCCATCAGTATAGAGCTGGAAGGGGCCTTGGAGGTCTTCTAGTTCCACCCCCCTGCTCAAGCAGGAGACCCTAGACCAGTGGTGGCTAACCTTTTCAGGACTTCTGTGCCGAAAATTGCATGTGCACTCGCATGTCAGCACCCAGAAGACAATGCCCGCAGGCCCCCTCTCTGCCCCCTTCGCATGTGTGTGTGATCTCCACCCCCGCCACCCTTACTTGCACTGCGCGCCTCCCAGCTGATTTTCGGGCCGCTTTTGAGACCTTTTTCAGCCTCCCAGAGACTCGAGGGAAGCCTCTGCAGTCTTTGGAAGCCGCAAAATGGGCCGTTTTCATCATTTCCTGTATTTCTGGAAATACAGGAAGTGACGAAATGGGCCTATTTTTCAGGCCTGCAAAGGCTTCCCTCAAGCCTCTGGGAGGCCGAAGAAGGCCTCAAACAGGCCGAAAATCAGACAGGAGGCGCGCGCATGTGCAGCGAGGTACGTTTGCCTGCAGCTCGCGTGCCGGCACATATGGCTCTGAGTTCCACCTGTGGCAAACGTGCTATAGGTTCACCACCACAGCCCTAGACCATTTCATTGTCCAATCTTTTCCAAAAAACCTCCAGCGATGAGGCACCCACAACTTCTGGTGGCGAGCCGTTCCAACCGGTTGATGTGTCCTCTCCGTTAAGGACTGAAGGAATGGAATTCCCTGTCTGGAGAGCGCTAACCTGTCCCCTCTCTTCATGACCTCCCAACCTACCTGGGCATTGATGTATGTGAGACCCGAGCAAGGACTCACCTGTGGCGATGCCGTCGAAGAGAGACAATACTCGGATGGCCTTCCGTTTTGCGGCTGGGATGGCAGGGTAGATTTGGGGGGCCTTCTGTGATGGGGAGAGAGGCGAAAAAAAAAAAAGAGCATGTGTGACACACACACACATACACACACACAAACCCGCACCAGCAACTATGTCAGTTTGTTACCACCATAACCTTCTGACCTTCTCGTAAATCTGGACATTTATTCCTTCCATTAACACTGCTCCGATTCAGGGGAAAACGTATAATATAGGTCCATGGTGGAGCACACCTGCCAGAGGTGGCACGCAGAACCATTTGTGCGGGCGCGCGAGCCCCAGCCAAACTTACCTGCCCTGCGCATGCATGCACCTCCCAGCTGATTTTTATCCCATTTTGAGGCTGTTTTCACCTTCCTGGAGGTTCGTGGGAAGCCTCTGCAGCCTCGGGAGGCCGAAAAACAGGCCTTCTGAAAAGTTGTGAAACGGGCCCATTTTCAGGCTCCAGAGGCTTCCCTTGAGCCTCGGCAGGACGAAAATGGCCTCCTCCGGGTTCCACAGGCCCTCTGGAGGGCCCTCTGAAAATGGGCACTTCCGGTATTTCCAGGTGGGCCATTTTTCGGCCTCCTGAGGCTGCAGAGGCTTCCCCTTGAGCTTCCGGGAGAGCGAAAACAAGCCTCAAACGGGCCAAAAATCAGCTGGGAGACATGCGGATGCGCAGTGCAGATAATAATAATAATAATAATAATAATAATAATAATAATAATAATAATAATAATAATAATAATAATAATATTTATATACCGCTCCTCTCCTGAAGGACTCGGAGCAGTGCACAGCCATATAATTAAAACATTAAATATATAAAAGTTAAAACTAGATTAAATTAAAGGCCCTGGCTGAAAACAATTAAAACTCCTCCCTTAAACCCTAAAATTTGATATAAAAATTAAAACACCCAAATCTAAAATCAGCCCAAGCCGGCCTGGTCAAAGAGCCAGGTTTTCAAGGCACGCCTGAAGGTCCCCAGGTCCGTGGCTGTCCGTAACTCCGGGTGCAACCCATTCCAGAGGGCGGACGCCCCCACAGAGAAGGCCCTATTCCTCGGGGTCACCAGCCGGCACATAGATGCCGACGGGACCCGCAAGAGACCCTCCCTGTGGGAGCGCACCGGACGGTGAGAGGAAAATGGCAGAATGCGGTATTGTAAAGGGGGGTTGTTGTGCATGCGCAGGGAGATGGGGCACATTGCATTGTGGGTGCCGGCATGCGTGCGCTTTCGCCGCACCACACCAAAAAGGTTCGCCCTCCCTGATATACGCTGTCCTTAACCAGGGATGGGATGCTATCGGTTCGGACCGGTTTGAGCGAACCGGATGTTAAAATTTACATCCGGTTTGCCAAACTGGTATTTCAACCGACCGGCAGGCCCTGCCCACCCTGCTCCTACGCGGCGGTTCTGGGAGGCGGGAAAACGGACCTTCCGAAAGTCCGAAAACGGGCCTGTTTCTGGCTTCCGGTGGGCTTCCGGAGCCCGGGGGAAGCCGTTTTTTGCCCTCCTCGAGGCCCTCTGAAGGCCATCGAAAGCAAGCCGGAAACAGGAAGTTCTGGTAGGCCACATGCACACAGCAAACCGGTTGCTGGGCTTTTTTAATCCCACCCCTGAACATAACCGAGCCTGGCATTTAGATCGTCAGGCATTGCGGTCATTAAGCAAGACACCTACAGCAGGCTGCCTAGTCAAACAACCACAATCCCGGCTGCCTCCCTGCTGCGGTGGTTAAGCACAGAGCAAAAAAGAACTACAGATTGCAAAACTTGTACAACCAGACCTGTTGCGCAAAATTTACGTTGCTGAGAAAGGTAGTTGTGAGCCCGGCCCCATTTTACAGCCTATTTTAACATGGTTGTTAAGTGAATCGCTGCAATTGTTAAAACGAGTAGCACATTTTCCTATCTATCTAAGTTTACTTTTTCCACTTAACCACAAACCAGCTTCTGTGTTGACTTTCTGGAAAAGCCTGGCGAGGAGGAGGGGACAGCCTCTTGTCAATTGACTGGAGCTTAGGGGCAGCTTAGCTTCTCTTCCACCCTCACCCCGAGTAAGTCTCTCAACTAACCAGCGGAACAACATGCCTCCAGAAGTTGTAAATGCTCCAACAGTGGAAGTTTTTAAGAAGAGTTTGGACAACCATTTGTCTGAAGTGGCGTAGGATTTCCTGCCCAATCAGGGGGTTGGCCTGGAAGACCTCAAAGGTCCCTTCCAACTCTGTTCTGTTCTGTTCTATTCCATTCTATTTTCTATTCTGTTCTATTATCTATTCTGTTCTGTTCTGTTCTACTCTACTCTATTCTACTCCACTCCACACGCTCTCCCTCCCCTTCCTTACGTATTCCTGCCCTTCCTCGTTGGTGAAAAACTCCTTCAGGCGCGTATTCCAATCCCGTCGTCGGAACAAGACGCCGTAACGCTGTTGCGGCCGGCACATGTAGCAGTTCCATGGCTCTTCCTTCCGGGCCGCTTCCGCCGTCCCCCGTCCCACCAAGGTGTTCAAACAGTCCACGCAAAAGCAGCTGCAAAAGACGGGGGGAGAATCTTAGAAACCACAACGAAGCCACGATGTCGTAGCTGACAGCCCTCCGCCCCCCCCCCCCCCAATTCCACGGCCGCAGCGGTCCTTGGCGGATGACCGTAGTTGAGCCAGCCAATCTCCACTCCAAGGGAGATGGTCATCAAGGAAGCTTTGGACTGTTTTTACAACCTCCCTTCCCACCTTCGTTAAATTAAAGAGAATCATGGCAGTTGTGAAGGGAGTAACAGGGTTTCATATCGGAGATCTGACCCATTGAATTGGCTAGTCATGACCCCGGGATACTGTGACCGTCATAAATGTGAGCTTAATTACAGGCTTAATTATGGTTGTAAGTCACTACCGGTTTCCAAGCTAACTTCAATAACAAAGACTATCTGTCTGTGTGTGTGTGTGTGTGTGTGTGTGTGTGTGTGTGTATACACACCTATCAACTACTATCAAATCTGTTTGCCTATCCAGCCATCTATATCTATCTACCTACCTATTTTACATAATGTATCTCTCTATCTATCATCTATTCATTATGTATATATCCATCTCTATATCTATATCATCTATCAATCCATTATCTTATCCTATTTACTATCAATCTATGTATCTTATCATATCAACTATTATCAATCTGTCTCTGTCTATCCATCCATCTATATCTACCAACTTATTCTACATAATGTATCTCTCTATCTCTATCTATCTATCTATCTATCTATCTATCTATCTATCTATCTATCTATCTATCTATCTATCTCATCCATCCATCCATCCATCCATATCTCTATCAATCTAGTTTATCATATCAACAATCTATCCTGTCTATCTGTTTGTACATCTGTAAATACGTCCATCTATGCATATCTATCTATCTATCCATCATTATATCAACAATCTAGCCATCCACCCATCTACCTAATCATATCAACTACCTATCCACCCATTATCTACCCAGCTAGCTGTCTCCTTTCTTAATGGCCAGTGCCCAGTGGAGGAATTGCCCACCTGAAACAACTAGCACTGTCACAGAGAAGTAACTCGCTGCCTTCACAGCAGATGGTGCAGTACGTCTGGTACCCGTCTTCATCATACATGTAGAAAAGCTCCAGAAAGCGATCCTAGGAGACAAACAGGACACATGTGGCTTGAAGAAAAGAAAGGAAAAAAAAAACTGGCATTTTTTTGCCCAGTTTTACATATGGCACTGCAGACCAGACTTCCCTGTGATGACCCAGGGTGGGATACAAAATAAACACAGTCACGAAAACAGGTGAAGCCCCTTTTATTCCTTCAACTTGGCTTCAAAGCTCCAAATATCCTTTACTGGAGACAAAAAAACTCCCCCACAAGCATTTGCGAAAGAAGAATGCCGGTTAAACTAAAAATGCCTTAAATTTAAATAGTAAAACAACACAACAACCTGAAGCATTAAGGGACCATGCAAGATAGGGCTTGAAGATGTCCACAGATATCGTACAACACAAACTGACCAATAAGGGAACCAGGCAGGGCTGAAAAACGAACACACACTGGGAAGGATGCCAAACTCAGAAAGGAACGACAGACTAGAAATATTTCCATTCTTTGTTTCCAGCACTGTCCCATACGCATGTCCCTCCTCTTATCCAGTTCTCACAGCTGCAGCCCATGAAGAGGATCAAGGTCCTTTCCTCCCCTATAGACCACACCATTCACATCTCTCCCTTATCCTCTCCTCCCTGCGTGCCCTAGGATGGAGAGGGGATGGCCCTGGTCTTCCTCTGACTGCCCAGCCGGCCTCTGCCCTTCCCCAGCCTCCTCCACAACCTCCGGAGCCACACCTCTCCCTCGGAGTCAGACTCCACCAGGGGCATGACACTTCCCTAACCATTTGAAATGGGCAGTGAAGTAAATCGAAATAACAATCAAACAAGCTGCAAGATGCCCGAGCTTCTAAAAGCCGAAATTTTAGGAAAGGATCCTCAATCTTTTTTTGTTGTTGTTTTTTTTACGATTTTCCTGCCACAAAGAAGCATCACCATCCTATCCAGATGAGCTACAGTTGACAAAAGTTGAACCATCCCACTCCTGCCTTGGCCAAGCAAAGGGATTTACCTGATGCCAGGTGAAAGCTCAGCCCTTGCCCGCCTCGTGCCCAACTTACCTGGCACGTCCTGCAGAGTCCCCCTTCAAAGAGCGGGTGGTCAATCACCGGGTTCTTCTTCCCACAGGACAGGCAGCTGTCTGTTCAAAGAGAGTTCAGGATAGACTCACCCCTATAAGCAATCCTTCTCAAAGCAGCCTTCTCAACTGGCTGCTCTCCAGATGTTTTGGACTTCAGCTCCCAGAATCCACCAGGGCGCTGACTTTAGCCAATCTCTAGCACCAGTCAAGGAAAGGAACTTAAAACCTGTTTCATTCATTTTGGAAGGTTGATGTTCTGAGGCCTTTAGAGATAGCCACATATCACCCCCTTTTTTTTCCCCATCTCTTGCCTGCACCCCAAAACTAAACAGACCTGGAGAAATAAGTGGTGACTGTGTAGTTCACTATAAACTCGGCCCCTTTAAGTGCTGGGGACTTCGACTCCCAGAATTCCTAAGTCAGCTAGCTGACTAGATCGGGGTTTCTCAAACCTCTTTTAAGATGAATAGACTTCAACTCCCAGAATTCCCCAAGCCAGCATAATCAGCAGCCTTAAACCAGTGTTTTTCAAGCCACTTTAAGATAGGTGAACTTCAAGTCCCAGAATTCCCCAGCCCACACAGTCAGTTGCCTAGACTGGTGTTTCTCAAATCTTTTTTAAGCTTTGTGGACTTCAACTCCCAGAATACCCCAGTCGGCTGCCTACAGCAGTGTTTCTCAAACCTCCTTAAGATGGGGAGACTTTAACTCCCAGAATTCCTCAGCCAGCATAGTCAGCGGCCTTAAAGCAGTCTTTTTCAAGCCACTTTAAGATGGGCGGACTTCAACTCCCAGAATTCCCCAACCAGCCTATTAGATGCAGTTGGGTTCTCATTTAGCATTAGTGTGATTTGATTTAGTGCGGTGTTTTCCAATCTTCGCAACCTGAAGAGGGGTGCACTTCAACTCCCAGAATTCCCCAGCCAGCATAGTCAGCAGCCTAGACTGGTGTTTCTCAAACCTTTTTAAGCTTTGTGGACTTCAACTCCCAGAATCCCCCAGCCAGCAGTGTTTCTCCAACCTCAAGATGGGGGGGGGGGGTGTTCAACTCCCAGAATTCCTCAGCCAGCCACCTAAATCAGTGTTTCTCAAACCCCAAGATGGCTGGACTTCATCTCCCAGAATTCCCCAGCCAGCTAAAGCAGCTGGAGAATTCTGGGAGTTGAAGTCCACCCACCTTAAAGGGCCCAAATTTGAGAAACCCTGATTTAGATGTTACCCATTATCAAAACATGTGAACTATCCGTTCTTTTGAGCCCAGATGCCAAGAAAAAAATTGATTTTCCACCTTCCAAAACAGAGGAAAGGGACTCAAGACTCAAGTTTCCAGAAGACGCAAACTAGCACTTGGATAATGACTCAGACCTGTGGCTGAATTTCTGGTCAGCCACATCTCCAGGAAGGGAGTACGGCACTTCCACACACCCTGCAACACCAGCCCACCCGATACAGGCAGTCCTTGACTTAGGACCACAATTGAGCACAACGTTTCCGTTGCTAAGCGAGACAGTGTGTTGAATGAGGTTTGCTCCCATTTTTTGCGATCTTTCTTGGCCAGAGTTGTTAAGCGAAACCTTGCAGTGGGTTAAGTTAGTAAGACGGTCGTTAAGTGAATCTGGCTTCCCCGTTGGCTCGACTCGCCAGACGGTCGCAAAAGGAGGAATCACGTGACCCAGGGACGCCGTGACGTCGTAAATACTAATCAGTGGCCAAGCGGCTGAATTTTGATCGTTATGGCCACAGGAAATGCTGCTGTGAAAAAATGGTCCCGGGTCACTTTTTTTCGATGCCGTTGTAACTTGGAACGGTCACTAAACGAGTGGGCGGACTACCTGTATGCTTTGAAGGTCAAAGAAGCTCCTTACCTTCTAAGCACGTTTTATTATTTTTGGCTTCAGAAACCATCCGTTCTGCAAAAGGATCACAAAACAACGTTTGGTAAGCAACTGTTGGTAAGCAACGGAAGGAAAGGACTTCCCTCCACCCCAAAGCAGGGGTGGGCTTCAAATAATTTAACACCCGGTTCTCTGCCCAGTTACTAGGTGGGCGTGCCCAAGCCTGTAAGAAAACTACCAAGCTCAGAGAGCCCTAAAGACCCCCGCCCCCCAGTCGTCATCCTCCTCTCTCCAAACCCCCTTCCTTCAAGCACTGATGATATTCCCCAGTAGGGTAATGAAAAGTCTGCAAGAATTGGCCTTAGTCAGCCTCCTGCCCCACCTAGGGAGCAAAAACAGGCTGCGGGGGTGGGGGGGGCAGTTTTCACCCTCCCCGGCCGGAAATGGGCCTGTTTCTGGCCTTTTGGAAGGCTCGTTTTTCACCCTCCCCGCCGGGCTCCGGAGGCTTTCCTCTGACCTCTGGGAGGCCATTTTCACACTCCCCAGACTCTGGAGGCTCTCTGCAGGCCGGAAATGAGCCTGTTTCTGGCCTTCTGGGAGGCCCACTTTTCACGCTCCCCTGGCTCGAGGCTTTCATTGAACCTCTGGGAGGCTGTTTTCGCTCTTCCTAGGCTCTGGAGACTCTCAGGGAGGCTGGAAATGGGCCCCTTCAGAAACTTCCAGCAGGCCTGGGTTTTTGTCCTCCCTGAACCTCCGCACGGCCCTGCGCTTACCTGTGATCCAAAACGGGCCGTGTGGGGACTCTGGAGAGAGGGGTGGGTGGGATTTGCCAATTCGCCAAACTAGCCATAAAATTAACAACCGGTTCTCCCAAACCAGTGCGAACCGGTAGCAGCCCACCTTCTGCACCAAAGGGGCATCTTTAAAAGATCTCCCCACAACTTCTGGGTACAACAGACATGGATCTTTTCCCCCCAAAAGGATCCAATAGATACTGGAACCCCCTCCCAGCCTCTCCCCACCCCACAATCCTTGTTGAAGCCACACACACACACACCTCTGGATTGGTTCTCCGGCGTCTCCTTACTGTTGGTACTGCTAGACCCATTGGTCTTAGGTCGCTTGGGTGGAGGTGCAGGATCTGGGGGGCTCGAATCCTCTACGATGATGGCGGGAAACGGTTTAACATCTGCAAAAAACAGATCGCTGTTGTAACTCTGAATGGACATTAAACAAATTGGTATAAGTTGAGGGCTATCTGTAATTCTTACTGCCTATAATTGCCTATAAGCTCATTCACACGACTCGGTTGAGGGCTTGGTCGCCACCTGGGATAGGGTGGCTGCTGGGGCCCTTGACCGAGTCGTGCCCTTGCGGCCTCTGACCCGGTGCCGATCCCATCTGGCTCCTTGGTTTTCTGAGGAGCTAAGGGAAATGAAGCGCCGGAAAAGACGCCTAGAGAGCAGTTGGAGGTCCAGCCGCTCTGGGTCTGACCGAACACTACTGCGTTCTTATATTAAGACGTATCTAGTGGCAATAAGGATGGCGAGGAGGTCTTACCTCTCCACCCTTATCGCGTCCGCGGAAAACCACCCAGCCGCCCTGTTTAGGGTGACCCGCTCCCTCCTGGAGGTGGGAGCACGGGAGGACCCCTTACAGGGACGGGCTGAGGAGTTTTCTAGGTTTCTGCAGGACAAAATCGCTCAGATCCGGAGCGAACTGGACTCCGACTGGCCATCTCCGGGTGGGGGGGGGGGGGTGGATATCGGTGGAGTTGGTTGGGTTGAGTTCGACCCTGTTACTTTAGAGGATGTGGACAGGATACTGGGGGGGCTTAATGCCACCACCTGTTTGTTGGACCCGTGTCCCTCCTGGCTGGTTTTGGCCACTCGGGAGGTGACACGAGGCTGGTTCCAGGGTATTATAAACGCTTCCTTGAGAGAGGGGCTGCTACCTGCTGCCTTGAAAGAGGCGGTGGTGCGGCCCCTCCTCAAGAAACCGTCCCTGGACCCAGCACTGTTATCAAATTATCGTCCCGTCTCCAACCTTCGTTTTGTTGCGAAGGTTGTTGAGAGTGTGGTGGCACGTCAGCTCCCGCAGTGCCTGGATGAAGCGAGTTATCTTGACCCCCTCCAATCGGGTTTCAGGCCCGGGCACAGCACGGAGACGGCTTTGGTCGCGTTGGTTGATGATCTCTGGAGGGCTCGGGACAGGGGTTGTTCCTCTGTCCTGGTCCTATTAGATCTCTCAGCGGCTTTTGATACTGTCGACCACAGTATCTTATTGCGGCGGTTGGAGGGGTTAGGAGTGGGGGGCACCGTGTTACGGTGGTTCACCTCCTTCCTCTCCGACCGTTCGCAATGTGTGTTGACAGGGGGGCAGAGGTCGGCCCCGAGGCCCCTACTATGTGGGGTTCCTCAGGGGTCGGTGCTCTCGCCCCTGCTGTTCAACATTTATGTGAAGCCGCTGGGTGAGATCATCCGTGGCTTCGGGGTGGAGTTCCATCAGTACGCTGATGATACTCAGCTGTACATCTCCACCCCGGGCCACCCCAACGAAGCTGTCGAAGTGATGTCCCGGTGCCTGGAGGCCGTGCGGAGTTGGATGGGTCGTAACAGGCTCCGGCTCAACCCGACTAAAACCGAGTGGCTGTGGTTTCCTGCGCCCAGATACAGCCAGCTGGTTCCTTCGCTGGCCGTGGGGGGAGAGGTTTTGACCCCCGTGGAAAGGGCGCGCAATCTGGGTGTCCTCCTGGATGTGCGGCTGTCTTTAGAAGAGCATATTGCAGCCGTCGCCAGGGGGGCTTTTTATCAGATACGTCTCATTTACCAGTTGCGGCCCTTTCTGGATCTGGGCGCACTTCGCACAGTCACGTCCGCCCTCGTCATTTCCCGCCTGGATTATTGCAATGCTCTCTACATGGGGCTCCCCTTGAAGAGTCTCCGGAGGTTACAGCTGGTCCAGAATGCAGCCGCGCGAGTGCTTGTGGGTGCCCCTCGGAGCTCCCACGTTACTCCGCTGCTTCGCAGGCTGCACTGGCTTCCTGTGGCCTACCGGATTCGATTCAAGGTGGTACTGATGGTATTTAAAGTGCTCCATGGCTCGGGACCTGGGTACTTACGGGACCGCCTGCTGCCATCGTCAACCTCCCGCCGCCCAGTACGCTCCCACAGGGTTGCCCTGCTTGGGGTACCGCCGCCTGGCCGTTGTCGGCTGACGGCCCCGAGAGTTCGGGCTTTCTCTGTGGGGGCTCCCTCCCTATGGAATGATCTTCCCCCGGAGATACGGTCTATGACGGATATCCTGACCTTCCGGCGCGCGGTGAAAACTTTATTTTTTAATCAGGCCGGCCTGGCCCAGTAACTGTGTTTTAGGTTTTTAATTAAATTTTAATTGGGGTTTTTAGTTTTTAACTTTTAAATTGAATCTGAATTAGACAGCCAGATTAAATTATTTAATTTATTTTTAACTGTATTTATTGTATATCTTGTATGTTTTAGTAGGCTGTACACCGCCCCGAGTCCCTTTTTTGGGAGAGGGGGCGGTATAGAAGTTTAAACAAATAAATAAATAAATAAATAAATACCATACATATAATCAGCTTGGGCTGATTTTAGATTTGGGTATTTTAATTTTTATATTAAATTTTAGGGTTTTAGGGAGGGGTTTTAATTGTTTTCAGCCAGGGCCTTTAGTTTAATTTAGTTTTAACTTCTATATATTTATTGTTTTAATTGTATGGCGGTACACCGCTCCGAGTCCTTCGGGAGAGGAGTGGTATATAAATAAATATTAACATAACATAACATAAATACCATACATATTTCCCGTGTAAGATTGAGACTATTTGGGCAATGTTTCGACAAGATCCCACTCGCCATCTTCAGGCTGGTGCTTTCGGCTTTGTGCAAGCAAAATGTGATCTGAGCTGCTGTCTCCCTATATATACCGGTGGGGAGGTTGGCTGTGTTGTCATTTCTTGATTGGTTGATGGAGTTGATGTTGGCAGATTGGCTGGCTTTTTCTTAAGAACATGTGTGGCTGAGGTATTGGCTGTGTATCTATCAGCCTCCTGTGTTGTAACGACTTGGGTAATGGGCTGTGTGATGACCTTCTGAGTTTTAATCTACTGATCTCCTGGGTCTTGTATTGTAATCTCCTGGGTCGTTGGCTGTGTTGTAACATCCTGAGGTTTTGTGGTGTAACCTCCTGAGTTCCGTGATGTGATATCCTGAGTGGGTGGCTATGATATGCAGTTCCGGGCTTTGGTTTGGCTCCAAGTTTGAGGTCTGGCTATGTGTTCATGGCGTGTTTGTTTGGTTTGGGGGTCAGGGTGTGTGGCAGCTGGTGATGCAGCCGTGGTCTGATCCCTGGATGGTGGTCGCCTTTCATCTATGGGGTGGGTTCGGGTTTGAGTCTGGTGAGGGAGATTGGTGGTGGCTTCCTGTGTTGTTTTGGGTCCAGTGTTGGTTTTCGTGGCTGGGACTTGTTTGTTGATAAGGGCTAGTTTCCAAATGTCTGGTAGGTGGGAGGCATCGTCCCGTCAGTTCATGTTATGGGGGTGTTTCTCTATTTCGATGGCTTGCCTGATTATTCTCTTGTTGAAGTGTTCAGTATTGTAGATTAATTTGGTTCCCTCAAAATTAATTTCATGTCCTGTGGCTTTAAGGTGCTGGAAAAGGGAGGAAGAATTTTCTTCTTTTCTGACTGCGTTCTTGTGTTCTGCGATGCGTGCCTTTATTCTCCTGTTGATTTGTTCAATGTATGTGGCTGGGCAATTGTTGCATGGTATTTCATAAACTCCTTGATTTTCTAGCTGGATCTTATCTTTGGGGTTTCTTAGGATGTTGGCTGTTTTTTGGTCAGTGCCGAAGGCTGTCCTGATACTGTGTTTGTGGAGAATTTTGCTGATTTTATCTGTGGTGCCTTTGATGTAGAGGAGGAGGGCAATACCGTTGTCCTATTCTGTGTCTCGGTTTCTGGGGGGTGTTTCCTTTAGGATTAGGTTGGTAATTGTGTCTCTTTGGAATCCGTTGGAAATTAATACGTTAGTGAGGGTGTGTAATTCTGTTCTCAGGTGGTCTTTGTCAGCTAGGTGTTTGGTTCTGGAGATGAGGGTCTTGGCTAGGGAGTTGATCTGTGCAGGGTGGTGATGGGATTGTGTGTTTAAGTAGCAGTTGGTGTGTGTTTTCTTCCAGTGGATGGTGTGTCCTAGGGAGCCACTGGATTTTTTGTAAATTAGGATGTCCAGGAAGGGAAGTTGGTCGTTGGCTTCTGTTTCCATGGTTAATTGCATTTTGGGGTGTAGGCTGTTGAGATGTGTGAGGAAGTTGTCCAGTTTTTCTTTCCCATGTGGCCAAATTACAAAAGTGTCATCTACATATCTAAGCCAGATTTTGGGTTTGTGTTCGGATTTGTCTACAGCATTGGTTTCAAAGTGTTCCAAATGTATATAGGTACAAAAATGTTTAGAATGAGGAAGAATTTAATATAGCATTGGATAGTATAAATGTTAATAACTATCGTAAACACTGTTACAGTATCATTGCAAAACGTGGAAATTTGTTTTTAATTGTTGAAATGCTGAATAAATAAATTTATTTTTAAAAAATTCCTACTGCCTGTAATTGCTATAATCAATTCCCAATATCACTTTTAGTCACACAATCAATTCCCATAATTGCCTATAATCGTATAATCACCTATCCTTGATTCCCAGCACCCATAATCCTCTTTATTTAATGACCCCATAATCCCTTGCAGGTCGGAGTCTGGGCAACTGAATGGAGCTGAATGTTTTACTGGCCGGATGCCCTTCCTGTCGCCGATGCGGAGTTATATTCAGTAGATATATCCTCATTGTGCCCAGAGAAAGAGAGAGACACCCCAAAACCCAGGTGAGTAAATGTAACAAATCTTGGCATCACCGCTTCCCAGCCTGCGCGGTCACAGCCCACAATCCCACTGCTCTTGGCTAGGGAAGCCCGGAGCAGAATGGGGCTCTTACCTAATGTTTTGGGGGGTCTTAGCCCCTTCTCTCCAGTGGGCCTGAATCCCTGGTTGGCCCAGTCCATCATGGGCTTCAGTTTCTCATCCAGAGACTCTCCGGTAACGGTGGAGAATGTCTTCTCAGCTCGGCTGCTCGCAACCTGCAATTTCACAAAAATTTTGGTCATAGCAGGATTGGGGCTGGGGGCACAGAGCTGAAGAAAATGCCCAGAAACCGCCTCCCCACTCATCATGCCATCGACTACGCAAAGGTTCTATGGTGGATCTGCCCAAATCCCACCCAAGGAAGGGGCCCAGCCTGGTTTCTGTCTTTTTTTTAAGAGGAGCATGGATGGGTTTGGAAGCATTGCTTGGTAGCCCACCTGGAGTGGTTTGGATGTGGCTGTGTACGCACACAGACACACAAATCTCACAAAAGTATATGTCAGGAAATGAGGGGAAGGAATGTCCCTTTGAGGACAATCAAGGGCGATTTTTACTGCAGCCATGTACAGCTTTGGGTTGAACTGTGGGGTCCTTGGTGCTCTCTGAGCTTGGATGTTTTCTGGCAGACGTTTCATGACCCAGCTAGGGAACATCATCAGAGCTAGAAGGAAGGGGGTTTAGAGGGAGGAGGAGGAAGAGGAGGAGACTGTGTGGTGCTTGGTACTCTCGGTGCTTGGCGATTTTCTTGCAGATGTCTTATGACCCAACTAGGGAACATCATCAGTGCCAGAAGGGGAGGAGGAGGAAGACTATGGGGTCTTTAGGGCTCTCTGAGCTTGGTAGTTTTCTTGCAGACCTTTAACTACCCTACTAGGGAACATCATCAGTTCTGCAAGGAAGAGGAGAACAATGACAATGGGGTCCTTGGTGTTCTCTTATTCCCTTGCAGACATTTCATAACCCAACTAGATAACATCATCAGTGCTGGAAGGGAGTGGGGCTTACTTCCTATTTATGTACTAGAGACTTGCCCCGTCCATCTTGGTGGGAATGTTTTATGTATTTATTTGTATCCTGCCTTGTATTGTTTTTACAAATAGATCCAGGGGGCTTTCTTTGCCCAATGTATTTTTCCTCCTCTTCCTTTCCACCTATTATCTGGTTGGGTCATTGAACGACTGCAAGAAAACCATCAAGCTCAGAGAGCACCACGTCCCTATCCTCTCAGCACTGATGATATTGCATAGTTGGGTCATGAAACGTCTGCAAGAAAACAGCCAAGCTCAGAAATCACCAAAGTCCTTCTCTTCCTCTTCCCCCTCCCTACATTACACATATCCCTCTTCCTCCCAGCACTGATGATATTCCCTACTTGGGTCATGAAACGTCTGCAAGAGAACCAGAGGGCACCAATGACTCCACAGATGCTACCTTGGGGCCAACTGGCCTACAGCGACCCACGCTGTCAGCCTGATGGGCCTCACCCCTGTCCTTTCCACAGAGGCTAAGCCACCATCTTCTCTGCTAAGCCAACTTTCCACACCCCATCCCCTTCTTACCTCCAAAACGTGGAGAATGGATTGTCGGTAGGACACCAACTTCTGAAACGTGGTGGGGTTGAAATGTTCCCGGAAATATACCAGCCCCACCAGTTTGTCAGTGGAAATCTGCAACAATAGCAATAGTATCAGGATTCCAGCAATTGCCCTATGAAATCATGATTCTCGAGCCAAACTTCAAAAAGCTTCCAAGGATCCATTACAGGCGACATCCTGGCCCTGCCCTGCATGAAGCCAACTCTGGCCTCATTCATTTACCGTCCCCTGGGACCCTGTTCCCCCCCTCCCTCCCCCCGGGGTGTCTCCTAAACCAGATTCTCCAACTGAGCACCTTTACAGGCTCAATGTCATCAATCACATTCTCCAATTAAATATATTCCCGGGCAAAAGCTTTGGCATTTGAGTTACAATCTTTTAAAGATAAAGAGTTGGAATGTACTTTCCTTTCCAAACTGCTGCCCTGCTCTTCCGGATTTTCCTTCCTCCCCCCCCTCCTCTTTTTTTATGGCAAGTACTAAAACATATTTTAGTAGTTAGAAATGTTTTATGAGTTGACAATAGCACTTAGACTTATATAAGTGGTTTATAGTCAACCTCTTGCCCCCAACAATATGGGTTCTCATTTTACTGACCTCGGAAGGACAGAAGGCTGAGGCAACCTTTAGAAGAAAGGAAGGAAGGGAGCGAGGGAGGGAGGAAGGGAGGGAGGGAGGGAGGGAGAACATAATGTAGAAAGAAAGAAACTACTGAGAAGGAAGGAAGGAAGGAAGGAAGGAAGGAAGGAAGGAAGGAAGGAAGGAAGGAAGGAAGGAAGGAAGGAAGGAAGCGAGGGAGGAAGGAAGGAAGGAAGGAAGGAAGGGAGCGACGGAGGGAGGAAGGAAGAATACAATGTAGAAAGAAACTACTGAGAAGGAAGGAAGGAAGGAAGGAAGGTGTCAACTCATAAAACATTTTGTATACACGTTTTATAGTTGTCAACAGAAAGAAGTGGGGGAGTTTCAAAGAGCAGTTGGCAGTGTGGAATCGAAAGTACATTCCATTCATATTTTCTTCAGAGACTGATTAGATGACTGAAGCTTCTGCCTCGCAAAAATCTAATTGGAGAGCATGATTGATGACTCTTGGCTATGGATGTGTTTCATTGGATGATACACCCAGAAGAGGGGGCGGGGGGAAGCAGGATTAAGGGTGACTGAATTATGTATCTTAGAGTTGGCTATGCTCAGGCTAATGGCAGAAAGTTAATTTCTAATAAATCCTTTTTGGTTTTGGGAGTGTGACTCAAGGCTCATGATTTAATTGGAGTAACTGCTGGAATCCTGACGGAAGGAAGGAAAAACAAGTGGTCCGTAAACCATCATTCGTGGTTTAACACCTCTGAATCCAGCTAATTGCCTTTGATTCTACAAAATGCAGCTTAAGAAAATGGTAGGTGAGTAAGACAGGACAGCCGAAGAGACTGACCCTCTTCTCTGCCGTCGTCCTCCCCTTCCACGCCCCTCACCTCCGAAAACTTTCCGTCCCCAAACCATTTCACCCAGCGCATGCCGGGGACGGCCTGGCGGTTGGAGTTGGTCCTCCAGGACACCACGATAGCCGGCCACCAAGAGAAGCCTTTGATCTTCCCCCAGACCAGTTCCCCGATTCCAAAGCCTTTCCCGTCCTGTGAAACAAACAGAAAAAAGCGGAAGGTTGAACAGGTTAGGATTAGGGGCAAAGGTCGGCTTCAAAAAAATTAGCAACCGTTTCTCTGCCTGGTTGCTGGGTGGGCGTGGCCATGGTGGGCGTGGCCATGGTGGGTGTGGCCTGGTCGGCATCCTGCACCACCCTGGCCTGGGAGCAAAGTCACCCAGCTGGTTTTTGTACCTAAGGTGGGACTAGAACTCACAGTCACCTGGTGATCGGCTCAAAGTTACTCAGCCATGTTCATGCCTAAGACGGGACTAGAACTCACCATTTTGATAGGTTCAAAATCACTGAGCTGGGTTTCATGCATAAGGCAGGGCTAGAAGTCACTTCTCCTGGTGATTGGCCCAAAGTTACTCAGCCATTTTCATACCTAAGACAGGACTAGAACTCACTGTGTCCTGGTGATCGGCTCAAAGTTACTCAGCCATGTTCATGCCTAAGACGGGACTAGAAGTCACCATCGCCTAGTGATAGGTTCAAAATCACTGAGCTGGGTTTCATGCATAAGGCAGGGCTAGAAGTCGCTTCTCCTGGTGATTGGCCCAAGGTCATCCAGCTGGCTTTTATGCCTAAGGTGGGACTAGAACTCACAGTCACCTGGTGATTGGCCCAAAGTTACTCAACCATTTTCATACCTAAGACAGGACTAGAACTCACTGTGTCCTGGTGATTGGCTCAAAGTTAGCCAGCCGGCTTTCATGCCTAAAGGGGGGGGGGGTACTATAACTCACTATTTCCCGCTTTCTAGCCTAGTGCCTAAACCACTAGCCGAAACTGATTCTCTTTATCAACCCTTGGGAAGAGTTTACAACAGAACATACAAAATTCAGTCGATTATCCCCTTTAAAACGAGGCAGCTTCTATCCCAGGTCAGGAACTCTATTGAATTCTACTGTATAGTGCAATATTAATGCAATATCAGGGTTTTTCAATTCAATGTATAGAATGTGTGTTTGCATTTATTTTCGTGGTCATGATGTACACTGAAGATGGTATTTAATTTCATTGTACGAGGTGCAACGATAATAAAGTTATCTAGGGCACTGCACGCCAAAACAACTAGACACAAGGAGAGTTTTTCCCCAACTCCATCACTCTGCTAAACAACTCATTCCCTCAATACCGCCCAACTATTTACAAAGTCTGCACTACTATTACTATTCATCTTCTCATCAATCCTTATCACCCATCCCCTCCCACTTGTGACGGTATGACCGTAACTTTGTTGCTTGTATCCTTACGATTCTTATTGACTGTTTCCTAGTATGATTTGATGGCTGATTGTACCCTATGACTATTATTGTGTTGAACCTTATGACTGATGAATGTATCTTTTCTTTTTATGTACACTGAGAGCATTTGCATCAAGACAAATTCCTTGTGTGTCCAACTTGGCCAATAAAGAATTCAATTCTATTCTATTTTCTACTTTATTCTATACTCTATACTCTTCTCTCTCCTCTCCTCTTCTCTCTTTTCTTTATTCCACTCCATTCCAATTCCAATTCCTATTCCATTCTATTCTTTTCTATTCCATTCCATTCCATTCCGTTCCCTTCCATTTCTATTCTATTCTATTCCTATTCTATTCTATAATACTGGCTGACTAACTTAATGCAAGTGTCTCCATTAATTCCCCCCCAAAGCCCACCCAGGACCTTTGAGAGCTCACTCCCACCTGATACTCTGCCATCCTTCTTGCTGGTCGGTAGTCACAACCATTTTGGACTTCGGTGTTCTCCTGCTGCCTGGAATTCTCCTCTTCCGAGTAGTTTATCGGGATAAATCCAGAAAGCCTTTTGGAGTGCTGGAAAGGAAGGGAAAACTGAGTTCCCCCCCCATGCAGAAAAGAGGTGGAAGGAGGGGCCCTCGAACCAAGAAACAGACGGTCCTTGCATACACCAAGAAAACTCCAACCGTGGCAACTTTGAGCCCTGTGGACGTCAACTCCCAGAATTCCCCAGCCAGCTATGCTAGAAACTAGAACTCACCGTCTCCTGGTGACTGGCCCACAGTCACCTAACTAGCTTTTGTATCTAGGCTAGGACTAGAATTCACATCTCCTGTTGATTGGCTGAGTCACCCAGCCAGCTTTTACGCCTAAGGCAGAACTAGAACTCACATCTCCTGTTGATTGCCCCAAAGTCACCCAGCCGGCTTTCAGACCGTCATAAAGATGACAGTTGCCTAGCGTCCGAATTTTGATCACATGACCACGGGGACCATGCGACAGTCGTAAGTGTGAACAACAGTCCCACGTCATTTTTCTCCAGGGCCTATCGTAACTTCAAACCGTCACTAAACGAACCATCGTAAGTCGAGGACTGCCTGTATTTTTCTTCTTTGCTTCAAAAGAGCCCCCCTACCCGGATTTTATGCCGTTCCTTGAAGCCTTCTATGCTTTCCACGTCATCTTTGACTTTCTTCTCTTGAGAGACGGGCCCGGCCTGGAAGACGATCCGGGGGGGCGGTTTCTGTCTCAGGCTCTTCTCCCAGCCAGGACTTCCTCGTACTGGGACCTGGGACCCCTGAGGGGAGGAAAGTGTCAGGATTGTTCCATAAGGACCCCGACCCAAGAGGAGACTTTTAAATGCTATCCTTTCTCTCATCAGAAATGGGAAGACTGAGTCCCCAAATCCGTCACTCCCAAGGAGGAAATGCACTTTCCAATGCCTCCCCCGCCCCAAATCCATTAATTATAGACATGTTTCTTTAATTTATACCCCAACCTTTAGTATTTTTACACCCAATTCAAGCCAGGGAATGTATTCAACCCATCCCTTCCGCCTGCTTGTCAACTAAAAAAATACTCCTTTGGTCTTTTTAGTTGCCAGCAGAAAGGGAGTGGGGAAAAGCAGTGCATTCCTTAAATGCTTCGGATAATTGCCTTGGCAGCCGAAGATGTTGGCACGCAAGATTATTACTGGAGAGCATGATGGATGACTCTTGGCTATGGATGTGTCCCATTGGAGAATATACATCCAAGGGGTGAGGGAAGACCGGGGTCAAGGGGAAAATGAATGATGTGTCAGAGTCGGCTGCAGCCAGGAAACGCTGACATGTCAACTCCTAATAAATCGATATTTTTTACCAAGAGATGCAGCTAGAGACTTGTGATTTCAATGGGGGTGCATGTTGGAGCCCTGACACTGCCTTTTTACCCACAAAAACAACCCTGTGAGGGCTGGGCTGAGAGAGAGAGGGACTGGCCCAAGTCACCAAGCCGGCTTTCACACCTAAGGCACAACTAGAACTCACACCTCCTGTTGACTGGCCCAGAGTCACCCAGCTGGCTTTCACGCAGGGGTGGGATTCTACCGCTTCGGATCGGTTCGGGCAAACTGGTTATTTTCACCCTCCCAGAGACCTAGGGAAGTCTCCGGACTCTGGGGAAGGCAAAAAACGGCCCTCCCGGAAGTATCGGAAGTCCAGGATTGGGCCTGTTTCCGCTTCCGGAGGGCCTCCAGAGCTCGGGGGAGGCCATCTTTGCCCTCCCAGAGATACCTTATGCCACCAGACTTGAAATTCTGGACCTAGAAAACCTTGAATTATGCCGCCTTCGGTCCGATCTAAGTATAGTACATAAAATCATACATTGCAATGTCCTACCTGTCAATGAATACTTCAACTTCAACCATAACAACACAAGAGCAAACAATAGATACAAATTCAAGGTTAATCGCACCAAACTTGATTGTAGGAAATACGACTTCAGCCACAGAGTGGTCAATGTCTGGAATACTCTACCTGACTCTGTGGTTGCTTCCCCAAACCCCAAAAACTTTAACCTGAGATTGCCTACTATTGACCTCCTCACCCCTTTCCTAAGAGGTCTGTATGGGGCGTGCGTAAGCGCACCAACGTGCCTACCGTCCCTGTCCTATTGTTTCTTTTATTTTTCTTATATGTATCCATGTATTCATAACTATGTTTTACTTATACCTATTTTCTTGTAAGCAATTGACAAAATAAAATAAATAAATAAATAAAATAAAAAACGACCCTCCCAGAAGTTCCGGTAGGCCAAGTCCACCATGGCTATGCCCACCCAGCAACCAGGCAGTGAACCAGTTGCTGGGATTTTGGAATCCCACCCTTTCATGGCTAAGGCAGAACTAGAACTCACATCTCCTGGTGATTGGCCTAAAGTCACCCAGCCGGCTTTCAGATTGTGGTAAAGATGAGACAGTTGCTTAGCGTCTGAATTTGGATCACGTGACCACGGGGACACTTCAACGGTCGTAAGCGTGAAAAGCGGTCCTAAGTCGCTTTTTTCCAGTACTGGTATAATTTCAAACGGTTACTAAATGAACCGTCGTAAGTTGAGGACTGCCTGTATTTTTCTTCTTTGCTTTTATTTTGCAATGAGTTTTGAATTTAAAAAAAATCAAACAGACAGAAGACCCCCTACCCGGACTTTGTGCCGTTCCTTGAAGCCGTCTATGCTTTCCACGTCGTCTTTGACTTTCTTCTCCTGAGAGACGGGCCCGGCCTGGAAGACGATCCGGCGGGCCGGTTTCTGTCTCAGGCTGTTCTCCCAGCCAGAGCTTCCTCGTATCGGGACCTGGGACCCCTGAGGGGAGGAAAGTGTCAGGATCCGAGGGTCCGCTTCTTCCATAAGGACCCCCAAGCCAAGAGGAGACTTGTAAATGCTATTCTTTCTCTCATCAGAAACTCACCAATACCTGGCGATTGGCCCAAAGACACCCAGCTGGCTTTCATGCCTAAGGCGGGACTAGAACTCACCGTCTCCTAGTGGTTGGCCCAAAGACACCCAGCTGGCTTTCTTGCCTAAGGCGGGACTAGAACTCACCGTCTCCTAGTGGTTGGCCCAAAGACACCCAGCTGGCTTTCTTGCCTAAGGCGGGACTAGAACTCACCGTCTCCTAGTGGTTGGCCCAAAGACACCCAGCTGGCTTTCTTGCCTAAGGCAGGACTAGAACTCACCATCTCCTAGTGGTTGGCCCAAAGTCACCCAGCTGGCTTTCTTGCCTAAGGCGGGACTAGAACTCACCGTCTCCTAGTGGTTGGCCCAAAGTCACCCAGCTGGCTTTCATGCCTAAGGCGGGACTAGAACTCACCGTCTCCTAGTGGTTGGCCCAAAGACACCCAGCTGGCTTTCATGCCTAAGGCGGGACTAGAACTCACCATCTCCTAGTGGTTGGCCCAAAGTCACCCAGCTGGCTTTCATGCCTAAGGCGGGACTAGAACTCACCGTCTCCTAGTGGTTGGCCCAAAGACACCCAGCTGGCTTTCTTGCCTAAGGCAGGACTAGAACTCATCGACTCCTGGTGATTGGCCCAAAGTCACCCAGCCAGCTCTGATGTCTAAGGCAGGACAAGAACTCATTGTCTCCTGGTCATTGGCCCTAAGTCACCCAGCCAGCTCTGATGTCTAAGGCGGGACTAGAACTCACCGACTCCTGGTGATTGTCCCAAAGTCACCCAGCCAGCTCTGATGTCTAAGGCGGGACTAGAACTCACCGACTCCTGGTGATTGGCCCAAAGTCACCCAGCCGGCTTTCATGCCTAAGGCAGGACTAGAACTCACCGACTCCTGGCGATTGGCCCAAAGTCACAGAGCCAGCTCTGATGTCTAAGGCGGGACTAGAACTCCCCGTCTCCTGGTCATTGGCCCAAAGTCACCCAGCTGGCTTTCATGCCTAAGGCGGGACTAGAACTCCCCGTCTCCTGGTCATTGGCCCAAAGTCACCCAGCTGGCTTTCATGCCTAAGGCGGGACTAGAACTCCCCGTCTCCTGGTCATTGGCCCAAAGTCACAGAACCGGCTTTCATGCCTAAGGCAGGACTAGAACTAGGACTAGAACTCATCGACTCCTGGTGATTGTCCCAAAGTCACCCAGCCAGCTCTGATGTCTAAGGTGGGACTAGAACTGTCCGTCTCCTGGTCACTGTCCCAAAGTCACCCAGCTAGCTTTCATCCCTAAGGCGGGACTAGAACTCACGGTCTCCTGGTCATTGGCTCAGAGTCACCTAGCCTGCATTCATCCCTAAGGCAGTACTAGAACTCACAATCTCCTTCTCTAGGCTGGTGCCCTAACCCGTGACTAGGCCAAACTACCACATCCTTTTCTTGGCTCACCTCTCGGGCTTTCTTGGGAATGTCATCAGCCTCCTCTTCTTCCTCCTCCTCCTCTTCCTTTATCTCATAGGTCTCGCTTTCCGCCTGACCGGCATCTGTGCAAAGGAAGCATCCGTCACTAAGAGGGAGGCGACTTCTCTCCTGCAGAAACCCCCAACAGCTTCCCAGTTCTAAGCCCATTCAAGAATTTGGCTTCTCCAAAAAGGATTTCAGCCCTGGAATTCCCCATGCCTGCCTGCCTGAGGCCCAGCCGGGCACCCAAAACATCTCCAAGTGGTCTCCCATCCTTCTCTTCACCCTCTCTGCAACTGCAGACGTCTCGTTCCGAAGCCCATCGGAGGCTCCCACGTGCCTCCAACTGTCTGCGGGCACCTGGCCAAGCAAGAACAGCCTTTCCTGGGTTCACAAAATGGAGGTGGCCCTCGACTTTACGACCACATCCATCGCTAAGGGAGATGGCCGTTATCTGAGTCACACCCAATTTAATCACCTTTTATGCGGCTGTTGTTAAAGCAAAGAGAGGTTGTGAAATTGTGTGTGATAATTAACCATCTCACAGTTGGGACAAGGCCTGGTCCCCAACTGTGGTTGTATGTCAAGGACCAGCTCACAGGCCAGTGGTTGCTCCGTGCTGGGAGCCTCCAGATTAATGTTTCTCAACCCTGAGGATGGGCTGGACTTCAATTCCCAGAATCCCCCCCCCAGGCAGCTGGTCTTCCCAACTGTCATGGTTGGGAGATATTTCTCCAGAGACTCCTTTCCTTATCAGTTGGATCTGGGGCAGTGGTGGTATGCTACTGGTTCGGCATGGTTCAGTCGAACCGGTTGCAAAAATTACTACCTGTTCGGGCCGAACTGGTACTAGATGATTACCTGAGAGGAGAAAGAAGAGAGAAGGCCCTCCCAGCTACCCCTGCGCTTTTCTCTTCCTTATCCTTCTCAGCTGATTGGCGCTGCAGGCCTCAGCTGGTGTGGGGAAAGCTGCACGTGCGTGTTAGGTGTGTGTATGCGCGCACGATCATTGACCTGGTAGTAAAACAGGTAGGATCCTCCTTCTTTGACCCAACGAGCTTCTAACATTCCTTTCCCGAAGGGACATCTAAAATGGCACATGTGTTCCACCCAAACTATCTCTCTCCTCCTTTCTTCTTTTGTTCCTTCCTCTCTTTTCTCTTCCTCCTTCCTTCCTTCTCCCTCTTCTCCTCCTTCCTTTCTTCATCCTCCCTCCCTCTCCCCTCTTTCCTTCCTCTTTTTCCTCTCTAGCTTCTCCTTCCTTCCTTCCTTTCCGCCCTTACCTTTTTACTCTCCTCTCCTTCTTCCTTCCTTCTCTCCCTCCCCTCCTTCCTTTCTTTGTCCTCCCTCCATTCTCCTTCCGTCCTGCCTCCTCCTTTCATCTCTCCTCTTTTCTTCCTCCTTCCTTCCTCTTTATCCTCCCTAGCTTCTCCTTCCTTCCCTCCCTCCCTTTTTACTCTCCCCTCCTCCTTCATCTCTCCTTCTCTTCCTTTCTTCCTCTTTTTATCCTCTCTCCATTTTCCTTCCTTTCTGCCTCCTTCCATCTTCTTTTCTTCCTCCCTTCTTTATCCTCCCTTTCTCCTTCCTTTCTTCCTCCTTCCTTCCTCTTTATCCTTTCTTCCTTCCTTCCCTTCTCTTCTCCTTCCTTTCTTCCTCCCTCTATGGAGATTGTCAGTCATCCAGGTCATGGGTGTCTCAAAAGTGCTTTTTCAAGAGGAGTTTCTGGAAGAAAGTACGGTTGCCTCTTGAAAAAGGAATGTTGGGTTCTTCCCTCCCTCCTTTCTCCCTCTGTCTTCTTCTCTCCCTCCCTTCTCCTCTCTCCCTGCCTCCCTTACCTTCACCCCTTCTTATCCCCCTGATAAGGCAAGCCCACCCATCTTCCAGAATCTGACCTTTGACTCCTGGGTCAAAGGGGGGGGGGCTGCAGGCTGCCCCAAACCTTGATGACCTCTTGGGCGCAAAGGTACCTGCCACTTTGTTCTCCTCAGAGGGAGGCTCTGGGTCGCTGCAGTTCCCGTTGACCAAGGTCAGATCCATCGTCCACATAATGTTGTTTTCCCTTTTCATCTTCACCTGCGGGAGAGATTTTCCAGGAAGACCATCTTCAGCCAAACCACAGTTCGCCCCATGTTACTCATCTTAGCAAAGCAACCTCCCATTTTTCTTGGATCCCAAATGAGAACAGTTGCAACTTTCCAAGATTTTAAAGAGGTTTTTTGCAAGTTGAGACAAATTTAAAACTTTAGCCGGTCTAGCCTAAGGTTATGTGTAGGGTTTTAAATTTGATTTTAAATGGTTTTAGCTTTCTTAATCCCCTAATCTTTTATTCTTTTGATAATGGCCAATCTATTTAATTCTTTTAACTCATTTTAATTATTGTATGTGTATTTATATGTATATTTTTATCTGGCTGTACACCGCCCCGAGTCCTTCTGGGAGAGGGGGCAGTATACAAATTTAAATAAAGTAAAGTAAAGTAAGTAAATTTCAACTCCCAGAATCCACCAGCTTGCATGCTTTAAGATACCTGGACTTCAATTCCCAGAATTCCCCAGCCGGCTTACTTTAAGATGGGTGGACTTCAACTCCCAGAATTCCTGTCAATTATTTCAATTCCCAAATCCCTGTCCTATTGTTTTTTTTATATTTTATTTTTCTTATATGTATCCATGTATTCATAACTATGTTATACTTATACCTATTATCTTGTAAGCAATTGATAAATAAAATAAATAAATAAATAATTCCCTACTCGGCATGCTTCAACTCAAAAGGAGAAAAATCTCCTTTTTTCGGGCCTAGACAGACCAGTGTACCTTGGCCACTGTAAAATGTGTAAAATAGGGCTGGCTGGGGAATTCTGGGAGTTGAAGTCCACCCCACTTAAAGCAAGCCAGCTGGGGAATTCCCAGCTATGACATATATCCTGTCCCTAGGGATTGGTCCGTATGTAAGTCAGTATTTTTCAAACTTAGAATCCATCAATTGGGTGAGCCTCAACTCCCAGAATTCCCCAACCAAGATGGTTGGCCGGCTGAGGAATTCTGGGAGTTGAAGTCCATTCATCTTAACGTCGCTACAGTTGAGGAAGGCTTACTGCCAAAGTCTGCAAACTCTTGCCAAAAGTTAAAACAGGTTTAATTCAACTGTCATCCCCCGCACAAAGCCCCCCCAAACTTTTAGTTTATTATTTTTAAAAAAAGGGACAGCCCCTTTGAGTCCTGGGATGTCCCAGAGCCTCCCCCCCTCGCCATTTTGCCCCAAAACAGAAAGGCCAATCAAAGGGGAAGAAGGAAATGTGGGTTTTTTTGAGGGGGGGGGAGAGGGGGGGGAGGAACAAAGCTTCCAGGTGTCTGCCTTGATCCTGCAGGGATCAAAAAGGGATCTGTCCAGGCAGGCCTCCCTTTGGCTGATTGCAAAATAGAAAGTGGGGGGCGGGGGGCAGAAACCTGTTTAAATTGATTTTCCGGCAAAGAATATTCAGAGAGAGAAAAAAAAGAGGCTCTTGTTTCTGACTCCTCAGGCTGAGAACGCAACACAACACACACAGAGACCCACAATCATTTCCACACCGCTGGGTCTGCATGCCACCTTCATCGCAAAGGGGTGCAAACGGCCCCGGATGGCATACGTTGGGTGCAAAAAAGTGAATTAAATTTCAAATGGAAGCCAATTCTGGATGGGTACATACAGGCCACGCTTGCCCCAAAAGTAAAAAATACTGGGAAAAAATTAGAACGTGGATAAAAGGAATTACAAATAATCATCTAGAATTCAAGGCCGAAATATTTTTATTGGGAATGATAAAAGGTGATTACGCAAAAGAAATGAAATATTTAATTCTCCATATAATTACGGCAGCAAGAATTGCATTGGCCCAATGCTGGAAGGGTGACCAAAAGCCAATAAATAATTTGATAATCCAGAAGGTTCTTGATTGCGCTGAAATAGAGGTACTTACCCAAAAACTAAGGGATGAGGCAGACTCAAAAGATAGTACAGTTTGGGGAAAATGGTACAGTTGGATCAAGGATAAAAATCAGGGAATAAAAAGATAAGGAATTGAAAAATAAAATGGTTAGATTAAGAGTATTTACCAAAAAATAGGACATGAAATATTAGTAAAATTGTTTTTGAGAAAACAACACGTCTAAGTTGATTAGAAATATATATGTTTTATGTTTATTCGTTATGTTTTTCATATTGATTTTGTTTGCAATGAAATGTTGTATATTACGTATTTTGTGTGTGTATATATATATGTGTGTGTGTGTGTGTGTTTTCTTAAGCTTTTGCAGGTTCTCCACACTACAAATCAAGCAAACACCTGGGCACGAACAGACCCCCTCCCTGACACCTCCAGCCCAAACACACCCCAGCCATCCATCCAGATGAAACCGAGCTGCCTAATAAATGATAGCCGGCCATTCACCCGAAGCCAAGCTACGCTGAAAGCCCCCAATACACGAAACACAATGTTGCCAGCCAATCAAGACAAAAAAAGCTACAAAACAAGACAGAAGATATTAGAAACACCAATCAAGCGAACATAGCAACCTCCAAGACCAATAAACACAGACTGAGACTCCCAACCAAACAGGGTGAAGAAAAAACCATTCTAACACAGCACGAGCCTAGCACCAAATTTAAAACAGAAATGGCTGTGAAAGCTTGACTCACAAACGAACACAATACACAAGCCTGATGATGGCAGATCAGATTCTGCCAAAACGTCACTACAACTTTAAAAGCACAACTATAATGATGTGGGAAAATACCTGAACAAAGCTGAATACCATACATACATACATACAATACATACATACATAATCTTTAATAAAGTTTATTTTAAATAAAAAATAAAAGTACATACAAGAAGTCCTCAACTTATAGACATTCGTTTAGTGACCAAAAGTTGCAATGGCACTCAAAAAAAGCAAGTTAGGACCGTGTTTCTCCCTTACGACCGTCGCAGCATCTTTCTAGAGTCATGTGATCAAAATTCGGCTGCTGGATGACAACTGATTCGTATTTATGATGGATGTGGTGTCCCCGGGAGGGGAGGCCACACGTTTCTCCTTTTGCGACCTTCCAACGAACAATGGGGAACGAGTTTCACTTAATGACTGTGGAACGAGCTCAACAAGAGCAAGGATTTGCTTAACAACTGGGTCAAGCAAGGTCATCAAATGGAGCAAAAACTCACTTAACGTGTCTTGGTGTAGCGGTAGAGGTCATCCTTGAGTTACATCGGTTTGTTTAATGACCCTTCGGAGTTGCAATGGTACGGGGGAAAAAAAGCGAATTATGATCTTTTTCATACTTATGACCGTTGCCCGTTTTTCTCGTGATCAAAATTCAGATGCTTGGCAACCAATTCATATTTACGACGGTTGCAGTGTCCCAGGATTCCTTTTTGGGACCTTCTAACAAGCAAAGTCAATGGGGGAGGGGAAGCCAAATTCACTTAACAACCGTGTTACTAACTTAACAACTGCAGTGATTCGCTTAACAGTGGTGGATAGAAAGGTTGTAAAACGGGGCAAAGCTCATTTAGCAAGTGCTTTGCTTAAGCAACGGAAATCTGGGGCTCCCTTCTGGTCATAAGTCAAGGGCTTAATTGTGGGTGCCATTGTGCACAAGGGCTCCATCTGTAGGATTCATTCTGCGACTAAATTGAGCCTCGGTGGCGCAGTGGTTAGAGTGCAGTACTGCAAGCTACTCCTACTGCAATTTGGCAGATCAAATCCCACCAGGCTCAAGGTTTGACTCAGCCTTCCGTCCTTCCGAGGTGGGTAAAATGAGGACTCAAATTGTTGGGACCCATAGGCTGACTCTGCAAACTGCTTAGGGAGGGCTGTGAAGCACTATAAAGCGGTATACAAGTCTATTGCCAAATGAAAAGTGAGTTTCGTGAGACAAATTGCCACCTTTTGAAATGGAGACCCAGATAAAGGCCTTGTTCTGACCCAGGCTTCAACAAAGGTAATTAAACACAAACTTGTTTTAAAAGCAGAACCTATTTTCTTGCAACACTGGGAACTGCTTTCATTTCCAACCAGAACTAATCTCAAACAGTTCCCCGAGATAAGCACACACCTTTCAGTGGTGTGGAATGCTGCCAAAAACAGAAGTATCCAATTAACTGTAACAGAAACCAACCGAAGTACCAGAAAAAACCGACCAGAGTACACAGAGCTTCAAGGTTGAATCCGAACAGAGCGAACGACCTTGCTTCCTGCAAAGGTTTTTTTACCTTTGCCTGACTTTTATCCCTTGGGGGGGGGAGGAGCCATCACCTCCCAGCCTTACTCCCAAGTCGCCCCTTTTGTCGTAACTGTTCTTGCCTTCTGGCAGTTCTGTGCATACGTGCACTGGGAACAGGCTCCCCTTATTCCTCTGTCTCGCTGCTGCCAGACTTCAAAGGCTCCGGAGGCAGCACCCCACTCCCAGATGGTCCTGGCCCATCTCTGCATCGGATGCAGGACCCTCCTCCAAGTCCTCTCCAGACTCCCTGACTTTCTTCCCCATTGTCTGATTCTGCTGCCGTCTGCACCGGCTGCCAGCGAACACAACAATTTGTCAAACAGGCAACAAATAGTAAAAATTGGAAACACCCTATCAAACCCTGCACCAGTTATCAGTGGTGTTCCCCAAGGCAGCGTTCTAGGATTTATTTATTTATTTATTTATTTATTTATTTAATTTTATTAGTTTCCTATACCGCCCCTCTCCCTACTGGGACTCGGGGCGGTGTACAGCCAAAGTTAAAAAAATGATATAATTACAATATTTAAAAAAAAAACAATTAAAAAGATTAAATATAGTGGCTCTAAATAAAATTCAAACAGAATATGAAAGATTAAAACCCATTAAAACCAAATTAACCCTATAAAACCCTAGGCCAGACCGGCTTGATGAAATAAGTATGTTTTCAACGCGCGCCGGAAAGCCAAAAGATCAGGGATGGTCCTCATCTCCGGGGGCAGCTCATTCCAGAGGGAGGGTGCCCCCAAGGAGAAGGCCCGCACCCTCGGGGTCGCCAGCCGTCCAGCCGGCGGCACCCCAAGGAGGCCCACCCTATGGGAGCGTACTGGGCGATGGGAGATCGATGACGGCAGCAGGCAGTCCCGTAAGTACCCAGGTCTCAAGCCATGGAGCGCTTTAAAGGTGGTCACCAATACCTTGAATCTATACTCTTTACTCTATATAAATGACCTTTGTGATCACCTTATTAGCCACTGCGTCCTCTTCGCTGATGATGTAAAACTAATCCTACCATCCTTCAAAAAGATGATTGATTATGTGTCTGAATGGGTCTAACAGTTGGCAACTCCAAATCTCGACCAACAAATGCTCTATCCTACACATTGGTTAAAAAAACAATCTATATACCAAATACAAGCTAGGCGGATATGACCTTGTTGATGACCCTCACTCTGTCAGGGACCTTGGAGTACTCATGACCTAAGAGCCAAAACTCACTGCAACAGTATTGCCCAAAAGGCTTTAAGAGTTGTAAATTTAATTTTACAAAGCTTCTCCTCTGGTAATACTGATTTGCAAACTAGGGCATTCAAAACCTTTGCTAGACCAATACTTGAATTCAGCTCTGCTGTCTGGAATCCGCACTGTTTATCAGACATAAGCGAATCCAGAAGTATTTTACCAGAAGAGTACTACATTCCTCTGTTCACAAAAGAATACCCTACACCACCAGACTTGAGATTCTAGGCTTAGACAACCTTGAACTACACCGGCTAAGATTGGACTTAAGCATAGTACATAAAATTATATGTTACGTCTTACCAGTTAATGAATATTACAGCTTTAACCACAACAACACAAGAGCACACAACAGATATAATAAACTTAATGTAAACCACTCCAAACTCGATTGCAGGAAGTATGATTTCAGCAACAGAGTGGTCAATGTCTGGAACTCACTACCTGATTCTGTTGTCACCTGCTCAAACCCCAACTCCTTTATCCTCAAACTAACCTCTATTGACCTCACCCCATTCCTAAGAGGTCTGTACATAAGTGCACTATCGTGCCTACTGTCCCTGTCCTATTGTCCCCAATTATTAGTTCCTATTTCATGTATTTAAACTTATGCTTACTGTTACTTCTATTATATTGTGTTTGACTAAATAAATAAATAAAATGGACAGGAGGGCTTGGAAAAATACAGGTATATATTCAAGCCCTTCGTTTCAAGACCATTCAAAGCCGCGAGGGTACCAAGAAACACAACTTACGACCGGTCCTCGCACTTATGACCATTGCACCTGATCAAAATTCGGGGCCTTGGCAAACTGGCCTGTAATTTGTGCACCTTCCTAAGCCAGGCTTCCAACAATCCCTGGAGGAAATCAGATTTGTTTTAACGACCGTACGAATCTCTACCCCCTTTTTGCCACACCATAGAAGCAAATCGCTGGGGTTGTTAAGCGAATCATACGGCTATTAAGCAAATCCAGCCCCTCTCCTTCCCCCTCCCAGACTTAGCTCGTCTCAAACTGGCTGTTCAGGTCACCAATGGCAACCCAGGAGCCAGGATGCTGCAACCCGGTCGCTAGGCAACCTGATTTTTTTGATCATGTGACCCCATTCCCCGGGGATGTGGGAAGAACCTAAATTTTGGGCATTTCCCT
Source organism: Bungarus multicinctus (assembly GCA_023653725.1). Lineage (NCBI taxonomy): Eukaryota > Metazoa > Chordata > Lepidosauria > Squamata > Elapidae > Bungarus > Bungarus multicinctus. Next base: position 132,382,433 of record CM042842.1, on the reverse strand, counting down.
GGACCAGAGGTCTCCATACCTGGCCACTTTAAGACTGGTGGACTTCAACTCCCAGAGTTCTCCAGTCAGCTAATTCTGGGAGTTGAATTCCACCAGTCTTAAAGTGGCCAAGTTTGGGGACCCCAGCCCTGAACTCATCCACACTCTCTCCCCTCACCCTCAAAAAAAGCCCCACCAGTTCCCAGAATGCTTCACTCAATTCCTCCAGCCAAAAGGATGTGACTGAACCTCTCTCTCCACCCTCCTCCGGCCTTCCTTCCCCCTTTCCTTGATATAACCACATTATCACCGGAAGGTCTTGGGCAGACAACAGGAAACGTCTGTTTTCCAGCTTAGTAATTTCCCGGCTTCCCTTCACTCAGGAAGGGTCGCACACCAGCTTTGCAATTTACTCAAGAACCTTACCCCCTCCCCCTTTTTTTCTTCTTTTTAATAGTAAAATCAACACTTTAATTTGTCAGCATCCCAACTTACTTCAAAAATATATGATAGTATGCATTGCAAAATAATTTAGCCCAAAAATGCTATGCAGGACTTATATTAAACTTATTAACAAGAAGTATAAAATACAACCTTATATCAAGATTATTTCAGCAAAGAATTCTGAGCATCAACACAAAAACCAGGAAGGTCCACCATAGGCCTACTGTAATAAATTGTTTTGCAATTCGGTGTACAGTATAGTATGGTGTAATAAAATATATAGTAAATAAGTATAATGTAGTAAATAAAATTATTACCAATGTAAATATACAGAACATTTCAAGTTCAAAATGCTTTTTGGGTCTCAGGAACCGGGCTAGGTTAGAGGGAAAGGAGATTTAACGTGACTTTATCTAAACAGCTTTGGTCGCCACAATTATGAAAACTCTAGAAAGGGTGCAGAGAAAGGCAACCAGGATTGATTGATTGAATTGGTTTTGAATTGATTGAATTCTTTATTGTCATTGTATGAATAAACAAAGTATAAACATACAATGAAATTCACATAACCAAAGACCAGACTCAACATGCACACACACACATGACAATCCCCAAACACACACACACACCAAAATTCCCCACCTCCTAAAAAAAACAAGCATCCACACAACAGACCAAGTAATACTGTCCAACAGTTCACTGATACTGGTCCTTAAGTTCATTGTGAAGTGCCATTATAGCACTGGGATAAAAGCTGGTCAGAAAACTCGTGTGGTCCGAGTTTTAATAGTTCTGTATCTCCTGTCAAAAGGCAACAGCTGCACTAAGATTGTGAGCAGCATGGGAAGAGTCTCTGAGAATGTTATGCAGCTTCCTCAAACAGCGAGAGGCGAAGATGTTGTCCAGGGCTGGTAGCTGGACCCCAATGATATTCTGGGCAGTTTTAACAATTCTCTGTAGAGCCTTTTTTGTCTGGTCCAGAGCTGCTCCCATCCCATCCAAGGATGCCCGCTCAATGGTGCTGCGGTAGTTGGACAGGAGTAGAGGCTGAGATAGATTGATCTCCCTGAGCACCCTCAGGAAGTGCAGCCTCTTCTTCTGGGCCTTCTTCACAAGCAGGTTAGCATGATGAGGGGACTGGAGGCTAAAACATACAAAGAACGGTTGCAGGAACTGGGCATTTCTAACGTAATGGAAAGGACCAGGATATTGCTATATCCTGCAGCAACAAGGGGGTGGTCACTCAGTTAGTTTGATGTGGTGGATGTTGGCTTGAGAAGTCCTGCAAATGCGTGGCACTACTTCCCGTGAGCATCCATGGGAAGTTATGTCTGATCTCTATTTCTACCGAGATTCAGAAGAGATTGAAAAAGAAGAATAGGCTGCAGCTGTCAAGACAGTTATCAAGGAGGAGTTCCAGGGTGAATGGACAGCCTTTGCCCCTGAATTCACTGCACCTCCAAAACCTGAAGTGTCTTACTGATCTGAAGGGGTACAATGATTGGTCTCATTCAAGACCGACGATTCTGCATACAGACAGGAGGTTATACAACTTGCCTCGTGGTGTAACTGGAACAATCTGGAACTGAACACACTCAAAACTGCAGAAATGGTGGTAGAGTTTAGGAGAAACCCTCCCATACCACCACCTCTTACAGTATCAACAGTAGAGACCTTCAAATGTCTAGGTTCCGTCATATCACAAGACCTAAAATGGACATCTAACATCCAAAATGTCATCAAAAAAGCCCAACAAAGAACATTCTTTCTGTGCCAACTCAGAAAGCTCAAACTGCCCAAGGAGCTGCTGATCCAGTTCTACAGAGGAACTATTGAGTCTGTTATCTGCACCTCTATAGCTGTCTGGTTTGGTTCTGCAACCCAACAGGATAGACACAGACTTCAGAGGATAATTAGGACTGCAGAAAAAACAATTACTAACCACCCACCTTCCATCGAGGATCTGTATACTGCATGAATCAAAAAGAGGGCTATGAAAATATTTACAGACCCCCTCACATCCTGGACACAAATTGTTCCAACTCCTTCCCTCAAGACGACGTTATAGAGCACTGCACACCAGAACAACTAGACACAAGAACAGCTTTTCCCGAAAGCCATCACTCTGCTAAACAAATAATTCCCTCAACACTGTTCCAACTATTTACAAAGTGTACACTACTATTCTGTTAATCTTCTCATCGCTCCTTATCACCCATCCCCTCCCACTTGTGATTGTAGGGCTGTAACTTTGTCGCTTGTATCCTTATGATTTATATTGACTGTTTCCTTGTATGATTTGATTGCTTATTGTACCCTATGACTGTTAAGTGTTGTACCTGATGATTCTTGACTCTTGATGAAGGTTATCTTTTCTTTTATGTACACTGAGAGCATTTCCACCAAAGACAAATTCCTTGTGTGTCCAATCACACTTGGCCAATAAAATAATTCTATTCTATTCCTATTCCTGTTCTATTCTATATTCCTATTCTATTCTATTCCATTCCATTCCATTATATTCTATATTCCTATTTCTTTTCTATTCTGTATTCCTATTCCTATTCCTATTCTATTCTAGTGCCTTCTGTCCCCATACAGCCTTACCTCACTGAAGACTGGAGTTCACAGACTGGCCACCGAATGGTCCTGATTAAGCAATAGCAATTCAAGAATTACAGTTGAATAAAATATATTCCTGGTTAACTAAAAAAGGAAAAGAAAAAACAAACGACTAGGGGTGACATGATGTGTCATGGTGCCATATTTAAGGGGCTGCTACGAAGAGGAGGGGAATCTCTTTATTTTCCAAAGCCCCTGAAGGCAGGACAAGAAGTGATGGATGGAAACTAACCAAGGAGAGAAGCAACCTGGAATTAACTAAAGGTGCTTTATTTTTCAGAAGGTAAGTGGACTTTCTAGGTTTTCTTTCTTTTTTAAAAAAGTTTTTTTTTTTTTAACAAAAACAACAAATAAAACCTTTCAGTTATACTGTATGTCGGCTGGGTACATATATCTTGTACACATAATAATATTTGTATACATTTCATGTTGAATTTACATTCATGTTATATCCTAGTCAACATTATATATCATATTATATCATTATTACAATGTCATTAGGTTTTTTTATTTCAGTTTCCAGCTATCCCTGAAAGCCAATCCCAACTCTTACTAGATTATATTCATGTTATAACTTATGCAGAATGATCTATTACAGTATATCATTATTACCGTATCCTTTAATTTCTTACTCTACTTTCTAACCATCCATAAAATAAATCCCAAATCTTACAATACTCCTTTTATTCTTACTCTCTAATTGCTAGTGTTAATCTTGTTTCTTTTTTCTTTTGAAGACGTTTCGCTTCTCATCCCAGAAGCTTCTTCAGCTCTGACTGGATGGAAGAAGCCTCTAGGATGAGAAGCAAAACGTCTTCAAAAGGAAAAAAAACTAGGAAGTCCAGTTGCCTCTTGAAAAAAAAAAAAAAGCACCTTTGGGACAACCAGGACCTGGAGGAGGAAGAATCTCGACAGACTTTTAACCAGGAATTAAGGAGAACAATTAATCAGTGGAACCGCTTGCTTGCCTTCAAATGTTGTAAATGCTCCAACACTGGAGGCTTTTAAGAAGAGATTGGGCCACCATTTGTCTGAAATGGTGTAGGGTTTCCTGCCTAGGCAGGGGGTTGGACTTGAACAGGGGTCACCTACCAGTGGGCCAGGGACCACTGGTGGTCCATGAGAAAATTTTGGTGGCCCGCAGAGAAATGTCTCCCCAAAGCAATTAATCCAGGCTGCGTGGGAACATAAGGCTTGCGTCGCCCACATGGCCCGCGGGAACACAAGGCTTGCGTCGCTTGCATTGTGCACAACACGAGGTAGTGAGGGGAGGGAGGAAAGGGCAGGGGGGGGGACTCACCCCACGCGCCTGGCCTGGCCACTGGGTTGCTTCTTTCCGCGTCTTTCTTCTTCTGCTTTTGGCTGCACGCAAGGAAAGCAGCCAAAGTCTTTCTTTCTCTCCCCCAAACTCTGCCAGAAATGAGTCTTTGGGACCCTGCAAGGCCTCCTGCTCCAAGAGGCTGCGCTGGCACGACAAATCTCACAAAGACTCATTTTTGGTGGAGTTTGGGGGAGAGAAAGCAAGACTTCTGCGGCTTCTGCTGTTTTCCTTGCATGAAGCCAAAAGTCTCTCCTCTCTCTGTCTCTCCCCCTGAGAATGGAGCTGGAGATGGTATCCTGCGATCCCAAATAAAGAATGATCGATCGCTAGGAAAACAGGGTGAGGGATTTTCCTGCAGACTTTTTTGGGGATTTTGCCAGGGTCTCTGGTCCATGGGATTTAAAATAGAGTAGAGTAGAGTAGAGTAGAGTAGAGTAGAATAGAATAGAATAGAATAGAATAGAATAGAATAGAATAGAATAGAATAGAATAGAATAGAAGTTCTTTTTTATTGGCCAAGTGTGATTGGACACACAAGGAATTTGTCTTGGTGCAAATGCTCTCCATGTACATAAAAGAAAAGATACATTCATACAAGAGTCAAGAATCATCAGGTACAACACTTAATAATAGTCATAGGGTAGAATAGAATAGGAGTAGTGTAGAATAGAATAGGAATAGAATAGAATTCTTTATTGGCCAAGTGTGATTGGACACACAAGGAATTTGTCTTGATGTAAATACTCTCAATATACATAAAAGAAAATAGACATTCAGCAAGAGTCAAGAATCATAAGATGCAATACTTAATGATAGTCATAGGGTATAATAAGAATAGAATAGTATATAGAATAGAATTCTTTTTTATTGGCCAAGGGTGATTGGACACACAAGGAATTTGTCGGTGTAAATAAATAAAATAATGAGTTTGGTGGTCCCTGAGGTCCAAAAGGTTGGCAACCCCTGGTCTAGAAGACCTCAGGGGTCCCTTCCAAGTCTGTGATCTGTCTTTTTGATAAAGATGTCAGAGTGCATGGTATTTAAGAAGATCTCTCTTTGACGAACGCAAGAGAAAACTTTGTTGGCATCACTGAAATGATTTTGAGCACCAAATTGGATGATGGGAGGGAAATTTATACTTTTGTGAAAGCTACCATCTTTGGATTCATACATTCGTTTGAGCAACTGAGCCTGGTGGTTTTCTTGCAGACATTTCATGACCCAGCTAGGTAACTTCATCAGTGCTAGAAGGGCGTAAGATTGATGTAACCTAGTTTGTCTATGGAGATTCTTGATTATCCAGGTCATGGTTGTCCCAAAGGTGTTTCTCAAGAGGCAACTGGACTTTCTGGTTTTTCTTTGAAAATGTTTTACTTCTCACCCAAAAAGAAGCTTCAGTTCAGTTCTTCAGTTTTCCAGGAAAGCAAACCAAGAAAGTCCAGCTTTTTTTTGGAAAAGTATCTGGATTTGACAAAGTCTGGCTTTAAAATGTCTGTAAGAAAGCCACCAAGAGAAGTAAAAAAAAAAAAAGTTAGGCAAAGAAGCCCACGTGAGTTATTTGTAAAAATAAAAAAGGCAGAATGCAAATAAATACAATTTTTTAAAAAAATATCACTCCCACCATGATGGACAGGGCAAGTCTCTAGTATGTAAGTAGGGAATAAACCCCACTCCCTGCTAACACTGATGATGTTACCTAGTTGGGTTATGAAATGTCTGCAAGAGAACAAGAGAGCACCCACAGACTGATCCCAGAGTCGCCCGTCCCATTCTTCCTCCTCTTACTCCAAACCCCCTTCCTTCTAGCACTAGCTGGGCTATGAAACATCTGCTAGAAAGCAATCGAACTGAAGAGACCACCAAAGAGCCCCCCCCCCCCCCAGTCATTCTCCTCCTCTTTGCAAACCCCACTCCCTTCTAGCAATTATGATGTTAGTTTGGGTCTGCATCTGCATTTGTTTGAGCAACTGAGCCTGGTGGTTTTCTTGCAGACATTTCATGACCAAGCTAGGTAACTTCATCAGTGCTAGAAGAAAACATCTGCAAGAAAACAGCCAAGATCAGAGAGTACCGAGGACCCAGTCCTTCTCCTCCTCCTGCTCCACTCCACAAACCTCCCTCCCTCCTAGCACTGATGTCACTTAGTTTGGGTCGTGAAACGTCTGCAAGAAAACCCCCAAGATCAGAGAGAACCAAGGATGCCAGAGTCTCCTCCTCCTCCTCCACTCTGCAACTCCCCTTTCCCATCTAGCATTGATGATGCTACAATGGTCTGTGAACAAGCCACACAAACTGACATATATAAGTGATGGAAAAGAGGACAAACAGACATAAGTAGATCGACGGCTGGTTTGATGCTCACTGATGGTTCCTTACCACAGCAGAGAGAGGAAGAGAGATCAAGTGGATCACTTCTGGTCCCTAAATTCCACTCTGAAGAGGGTTTGGTGAACTGGTGTTAACAAAAACAGTCTCGTTTTAAAGGTAGGAAAAACTAAGAGAGATTGCTGCTGGCTTCAGAAAAGGCAGGCACAGGCACACACCTCTGCGTGTTACTGATTCACCTGGTGGAGGTGGTTAGCAACATCAAGTTTCTGGGCCTGCAGCTAACAAGCAGGTGGCTTGGTCACTCAACAGCAGAGACCCTGGTGAAGCCTGCATGAGAAAAGTACATCTCCTCCCTTCCCCTGTCCTTACCATTTTCTACAGAGGGTCGATGGAGAGCATCCTGCCCTATGGCGCTACTGTCTGGTTTGGAAGCATTAACTGCTCTGGACAGGAAGACGGTAGAGTGGTAAGGAAAAGATTATCAGTCCCTTCTATCCAGATTTTGTGTGTGTGTGTGTGTGTGTGTGTGTGTGTGTGTGTAACTGGAGGATTTTAAGAAGAGATTAAGACAGTCACTTGTCTGAGATTGTATAGATTCTCCTGCTTAAGTAGGGGCTGGACTAGAAGACCTCCAAGGTCCCTTCCAGTTCTATTCTAATTCTATTCTATTCTAATTCCTTTCTATGTTCTGTTCTGTTCCAATTCTGTTCTATTATTTTATTATTTCATTCTTATTTCTATTCTATTTTATATTGTTTTCTATTCTTCTCTATTCTAATTCTATTCTAATGCTATTCTATTCTTATTCCATTCCATGTTCTGTTCTGTTCTATTCCAATTCTGTTCTATTCTATTATTTCATTCTTATTTCTAGTCTAGTCTATCTTTATATTGTTTTCTATTCTTCTCTATTCTAATTCTATTCTAATTCTATTCTATTCTTATTCCATGTTCTGTACTGTTCTATTCCAATTCTGTTCTATTCTATTATTTCATTCTTATTTCTAGGCTAGCCTCTTTTATATTCTGTTTTCTATTCTTCTCTATTCTAATTCTATTCTATTCTTATTCCATGTTCTGTACTGTTCTATTCCAATTCTGTTCTATTTTTTCATTCTTATTTCTAGTCTAGTCTCTTTTACATTCTGTTTTCTATTCTTCTCTATTCTAATTCTATTCTAATTCTATTCTATTCTTATTCCATGTTCTGTGCTGTTCTATTCCAATTCTGTTCTATTCTATTCTATTATTTCATTCTTATTTCTAGGCTAGCCTCTTTTATATTCTGTTTTCTATTCTTCTCTATTCTAATTCTATTCTATTCTTATTCCATGTTCTGTACTGTTCTATTCCAATTCTATTCTTTTCTTTCATTCTTATTTCTAGTCTAGTCTCTTTTATATTCTGTTTTCTATTCTAGTCTATTCCATTCCATTCATATATATTTGTATATGTATATTATTGCATGCGTATATGTGTGTTATGTATGCGTATGGGTAGATATATACGGGTAGCAAGGGTGAATGCAACCTGGATGTGTTGGTAATTATCCGCGGGTGTGTTATGTAACAGACGAAGGCCAACCCGTCTTAAATCTAAGGTTTACAAGACAATCACCCGCCCTGTTTCACTGTATGGCACTGAATGCTGGGCAACAGCCACAGGAGCCAAAAGCTCCCTCCATGCCATGGAAGCGGGAATGCTCCATTGGATATCGGGCATCTCTCCGTTCTGGACCACATCACAAAGGACTCCATTCAACAACATTTTGGCGTGGCACCAATTATAAAGAAGGTGAGAGAAGGCCGACGGCCATTGCTATGGACACATCCAGAAAGCAGCACTTTCCACCCTGGCCAAGACTGGCTACCAACTAGACGTCAATGGCCGGCGACCACACGGGCATCCAAAACAGAGATGGCACCCTCAACCGGTATGCAAGCCGCAGGCCGGCACCCCGGAGATGTAGCTGACTGTGCAAAACGGAATTCAAAGATCTGAAAAGCAGATCTTGCACCTGTGGGAGGAGGAGGAGGAGGAGAAAAAGAAAAAAGGGAAAGAAGTAGAGGAGGGGGAGAGGGGGAGGAAGAATAGGAGGAGAAGAAAAGGAGGAAGGAGAAGGAGAAGAGGAGGAGGAGCAGGAGGAGAAGGAAGAGAGGAGGAAGAGAAGGAGTAGGAGGAGGGGAGGAAGAGAAGGAATAGGAGAAAGTATAGGAGGAGGAGAAGGAAGAGGACAAGAAGAGGAAGAGGAGGAAGGAGAAGAGCAGGAGGAGAAGGAATAGGAGGAGGAGAGGAGAAGGAAGAGGAGGAAGAAAAAGAAGAGGAGGAACAAGAGAAGGAAGAAAATAGAAGGAGGAAGAGGAAGAGGAGGAAGAAGAGGAGCAGGAGGAGGAAAGGAGGAAGAAGAGCAGAAGGAGAAGGAATAGGAGGAGGAGAAGAGGAAGAATTTTGCCACCATTGTTAAGCAAATCACAGTAGTTGTTAAGTGAGTCACCTGGTTGTTAAGAGAATCCACTTTCCCTGGGGACTTTGCTTGCCAGACACGTGAGCCCCCCCAGGGGACGCCACAACCGCCTTGCCACAGTTAGTGAGTCTGGCTTTCCCTTGGACTTTGCTGGCCAGAAGGTCGTAAAAGGGGATCACATGACCCTGGAACATGGCAACCGTCGTAAGTATGAATCAGTTGCCGAGCATCTTGAATTTGGATCGCAACAGCGCGACGGTCGTTTAGTGTGAAAAAACAGTCCTAGGCCATTTTTTTTCAGTGACGTCGTAACTCTGAACGGTCACTAAATGGACGGTTGTAAGTCAAGGACTGCCTCTAAAGGCAACAGGCCCTGCAGGGAAGTGAAGCGAGGCACAGGATGAGGCTTTGATGCATTAAAGATGCAAAGAATCCACTTTAAGACCGTTTGCCATTTATACCCATTTCGTCTTGGGTTGCTAACGGTCGTTCTATCCATCCAGGAGGTCCTCGACTTACAATGGTTCATTTAGTGACCGTTCGAGGTTACAACGGCACTGGGAAAATGTGACTTTAGGACTCATTTTTTCACAGTTTTTAAGGACTTTGCAGTGATCAAATGTGATCAAATTTCAAGTGCTTGTCAATTGTTTCATACTTACGACCATCACTACGTCCTGAGGTCGTGTGATTCCCCTTTGGCGACCTTCTCACAAGCAAAGCCAATAGGGAAGCCAGATTCGCTTAACAACCGGGTTACTCACTCATCAGCTGCATTGATTCACTTAACAATGGTGGCAAAAATGGTCACAAAACGAGGCAAAACTCACTTAACAAATGTCTCAGGTGACTAACTTATCAGCTGCAGTGATTCACTGTGGCAAAAAAGGTTAAAAAAAACTAGACAAAACTTGCTTAACAACTGTCTCACTTAACAATGTAAATTTGGGGCTCAATTATGGTCGTAACTTGAGAACTACCTGTACAGGTAAACCTTAACTTGCAGCCACAATGAAGCCCAAAACATCCAGCATTATGCCGGGTAGCTGACCAATGAATTTTGGTCTATTTTCTGAGCTCTTTTTGTCCCAGGTTGTTAAGTGAATCATGCAGTCGTTTAGCGAATCTGGCTTCCCCCCATTGACTTTGTCAGAAGATGTCTGGGAAGAGGATACGGACATCGATCCCATGACCTAAATCCACGGCGGTTTTCAGGGGCCCAAATTTTGATCACATGGGGGTTCATAAGTTTACTTTTTTCGGTGACGTAACTTCAAATAGCCACTAAATGAATCGTTGTAAGTCGAGGACTACCTGCGCTAGCATGGGAATTGTTGTGCCCCTTCTGGAGAAAAAGCTGAGATGCTGTTGGACCTCTGGCCTCCCTCCTCATCAATAATCTATCAGAATAGGCCTGGAAGGGACCTTGGGAGGTTTCTAGTCCAGCCCCCTGCTCAAACAAGGAGAACCTATGCTATTTCAGACAAGTGGCAAGCAGTTCCACTGGTTAATTGTCCTCCCTGTTAGGAAGTTTCTCCTTAATTCCAGGTTGCTTCCCTCCTTGGTTAGTTTCTCATCCCTTGCTTCTTGTCCTGCCCTCTGGAAAATAAATCGACCCCCTACTCTTTGGGGTAAGAATACTATTGGAATACTATTACCCTTATGCCGTCTTTTCTTTCGGCTTTTAATCCTCTTAGTTGCTCTTCTCTGCATTGTTTCCCAAAAGTCCCAACATCGTTTTTTTGTAACGTGGGGACCAAAACCAGATGCAGGATCCCAGGTGTGGCCTTACTCAGGCTTTACAAGAGCGGTACTACTAACTTCACGCCATTTTGATTCTATGCCTCCGTTTTATGCAATCCAACATTGTGTTCGCCTTTTTTGGGGGGGGGGGGGCTGCTGCCACACAAGACCGGCTCATCCAGCAACCCCTTCCCAGATTTCCAGATAGAATAGAATAACAGAGTTGGGAGGGATCTTGGAGGTCATCTAGTCCAACCCCCCCCATTCCAAATATTAGCCTCTACCTAGGATCGAACTCACAGCCTCCTGATTGTGAGGAGAGAGAGAGAGAGAGAGAGAGCTCCACCTAGCCAAAAAGGATGCACAAAGGATTAAAAAAATAAAAAGCCACACTGGCCCACCACACACACAACACACAACCTCCCTGGGGCACTAGGATCCATCTTTTCTCCCCCAAACTTGAGGTTCTTTGTTGGTGCTGGACTACAACTCCCATCGTTTTTGCCTGGGGGTGGTGGGGAAACCCCTCCCCAACACCCCACCTAACAGCGTAATTAATTCCTCCACCTGGCCCGGCCTGATGCGCTCGAGTAGCCCAAGCGAGCAGGAGACTTGGAGAAGTCGTCAAGCGAGGTTCGGGTGGGGGGCGGGGGACGTTCCCACGGCCAGCACGTGATGCGAGTCGCGTTTCGGCCAGCCGGACTCCGCAGGGCTCCGTGCAAGCGAGCGGGACCCACGTGGGCCCGGGCTGCCAGAGGTACGGCGCCCCTCACCCGCACTTATGGCCGTTGGATCATCCCTCCCACGCTTCTTACTGGACGGAGTGGACATCCTTGGGTGGAAGGGGGCACAAGCGCCCCCCCCCCCACTTTCCGCCTGCAAGGGGCGGGGGCTACGCTTCGACCCCTCCACCCGGGACTCCGGCAGAAAAATGGGGGCTGGGGGCAGCAGAGGGAAACCGCCCCAAGGAATGCCGGAAGGGGTCCGCAGCGTGCTTCCCACGGAATTATCGCCCCCTCCCCTAGGAAATGGCCCCCCGCCACCTACCTGGCAGGGTTGTCGGGCTCCACCCACCCACCCCCACCCTCGACCGGGCAACCCAGCAGGGCGGGAATCAGCTCGCCGGGCCGCCACACACCCCACCCCCCGCGACCCCCAAATTCCCACTTCTGGGATGCGCTGAGCGGACCGGGATGCCGGCGCCCGGATAAGCCCAAGGTGCTTTTGCGCGCCCGTTTCGTAGCCTGGTAAAAAGCAGACTCGGGGGGGGGGGTAGGGGTTTTTGGAAGGGGGGGTTGCGGGGGAGGGGTTTTTCAGGGGGGACGGGATTTTGCAAGGAGGTTTCAAGGAGGGAGGGTTTTGCAGCGGGGCGGAGGGGGATTTGCATGAGGAGGGGGCTTTGCAGGCGGGGGGGAGGGGGTTGGAATGGGGAAGGGGTTTTGCAGGGGGGAGGGAGGGTTGCATGGGGAGGGGGGGTTTCATGGGGAAGGGGTTTTGCGGGGGGGGGTTGCATGGGGAAAGGGTTTTGCAGGGGGAGGGGGTTTTACAAGGGGGAGGGGGTTTGCATGGGGGAGGGGGGTTTGCATGGGGATGGGGTTTTGCAAGGAGGGGTTGCAGGGGGAAGAGGGTTTTTTGCAGGGGGAAGAGGGGATTTTGCAGGGGGGGTTTCAAGGAGGGAAGGGGTTTTCAGGGGGAGGGGGGGTTGGGAGGCTGGGGGGGGGGTGAAGAGGCAAGCAGGAGAGGGCCTCCCCAGAACCTAGGAGCCCCCTCCCCACTTTCTCTCCCTACAGGGCACAGCCAAGCAGGCGCACGCCGGATCAAAGGGGGGGCGCGCGGGGAGGGAGGGAGGGAGGGAGAGGGGCCGGCGGGGAGGGGGGGGTCGCCGGTCGTTGCCCCTCCTCTCTGCCCCCAGCCTGGAAAGTTTGCCCCGCTGCCCGGCTCCGACTCGGATCTGATCCTCTTTTCTTCTTTTGCTGCGCTCCGCAGCGAGAAGTTTCTCCTCCTCTCCTCCATCCGCCTCCCGCCGGCCAGGTTGCCTTTTGCCTCCCCGGCTCCTACCTGCTTCTCCGGCCGCTGCCAGGCGTGACTTTTTCTTCTTCTTCTTCTCCTCCTCCTGTTTTTCTTTCCCGGGTTTCGAATCGGAAGCGAGCGAAGCCCAACCCCGCGCCGTGGCGACCTGGGCGGCGAGGTTAACCCTCCGTGCGCTGCGCCCAATTCCCTGCGCGAAAGCCCAGCCCGGAGGCCGGGAGGGTTGGGCGACCCCTCCCACTTTCTCCCCCCCCACACACTTTCCCCGAGGCGGGAAGGGGGAGGGGATCGGATGGCAAAGCACGCCTCCCCCCACCCCCCACGGCCGGCCCCTCCCCAACCTCCCTCCCCCTCCCACCTCCGTAATCCTCCCTGGTCCGGTGTTAAGGACAAAAGAGGCGGATCTCCAGGTGAATGCGTTTCCCTGCTGGGGATGGGGGGGAGAGAAGGAGCTGCCTGTCTGCCCTGGCGAGGCTTTCTCTCCCCCTCCCCTTCTCCAGCCCCCAAACAGCCTGGGGGGGTGGGGGGGAGGCAGGATTTAAGTAAAGGCAAAAGGGCGATTTGCAACTAAGAAAGTGGCATTTTCCCCCTCCCTCTTATTTGCCTGCGAGGCCTTCCTCTCTCCCTCCCCCCCACCCCCCCAGGACCTGGGCAGAGCCCTCCTCCCCTCAGGAAGAGGGTCCCTGGGAGGCAAGGGGGTGTCTTGCTTTGCAATCCAGAAAGGCAAGGCGCCCCCACCCTCACTTTGGAGAAGGTGTAACTCAGGTGAAGTTTTGGGGTGCAGGTAGCAAGCAGGATCCATCAGGAGTAGTTGCATGTCCCTTCGCTGCTTAGGGAGTGGAATAGAGGGGCAGCTGTCTGTGCTCTGAAGCCTTAACAAGGCAAGGGGCAGAAAAGCAAGGATTGGGCAACCCCCCCACCCCCCCAAAAAAAGCAGAAATTAAAAGAAAATGGGAACCACCAAAGTTCTCACCTAAGATTCAATCCTAGCTAGATCCACCAGGTTTGCAAAGTCGAAACCGAAAGACGTCCTTGAAATGCAGCCAGTGGGGGGAAGGCTGCAGGCTGGGGAAGGATTCCTCTCTCTGGGATCCCTGGCAATCAAGCAGCAGATCCTCTTTAGATCTCCAGATCCATTGTGGCCAGAAGCCAAAGGCCTGGAACAGCCACTGCTTGGCTTCCAGCAGGCAGTATAAATGCACCTCCGGGTTTTAAAATTCCGTGTTCCCAATTAGCGCTCAGGGCCTGGGGCTAAAAGGGGGAGGGGGTTGCCCAATGGATAGGAATCACCCAGGGCAAGGTCTGGTTTACACAGCCCAGGAAAGACAAACCAGCTGGATTCTCACGATTGCAATCAGGAATCTGCAAGCGTCTTTCCCAAGGAACCAATCAGATTAAAATCCAGAAAGTTCGGTGTTCTCCGATTCCTACAAGACACCGAACACAAATGTGTCAGCTTTTAATGCGGGAGAATATTTGTAGTTCGGGGTTGACCCGAGGAGTCCTGGGGGAGGGGGGGGAGTATCTCCGAGCTTGCTATATATTAAAATATAAAACTATTGGCAAACATCACTCCTTACCAGCAGTGTTGATGTTCCCTAGTTGGGTCACGAAACGTCTGCAAGGAAAACAAGCAAGCTCAAAGATCAACCAGGATTTTTCATGATAGCTTTTGTTTAGCTTTGATCTACACGGTTGGAATCCATCTAGTTTTTGCCCCAAACCCCATTTATCCACTCACTGCCGGTTTATCTCGCTCTCTCTCAATTTGGGGCCATACAGGCTGTCATTTTACAACAATTTGATTCAGTGACCGCACGAAAGCTCAAACTGCCCAAGGAGCTGCTGATCCAGTTCTACAGAGGAATTATTGAGTCTGTCATCTGCACCTCTATAACTGTCTGGTTTGGTTCTGCAACCCAACAGGACAGACACAAGACTCCAGAGGGTAATTAGGACTGCAGAAAAAACAATGGCTACCAACCTGCCTTCAATCGATGACCTGTATCCTGCACGAATCAAAAAGAGGGCTGTGAAAATATCTACAGACCCCTCACATCCTGGACATAGTTTCAACTCCTTCCCTAAACGAAGCTATAGAGCCCTGCACACCAGAACAACTAGACACAAGGGCAGATTTTTCCCCCTGAATGCCATCACTCTGCTAAACAAATAATTCTCTCAACACTGTTCAACTATTTACAAAGGCTGCACTACTACTACTGTTAACCTTCTCATCACTCCTTATCACCCATCCCCTTCTACTTGTGACTGTATGACTGTAACTTTGTTGCTTGTATCCTCACGATTTATATTGACTGTTTCCTAGTATGATTTGATTGCTTATTGTACCCTATGACTGTTATTAAGCGTTGTACCTTATGATTCTTGATGGAATGTCTCTTTTCTTTCATGTACACTGAGAGCATTTGCACCAAGACAAATTCCTTGTGGGTCCAATGACACTTGGCCAATAAAGAATTCTATTCTACTCTATTCTATTCTTATTGTACCATATCACTATTATTGTTGTACCTAATGATTCCAGACTCTTGGAATCTTTTTTTTTTATATACACTGAGAGCATTTGCACCAAGACAAATTCCTTGTGGGTCCAATCATACTCGCCCAATAAAGCTGTTCTGTTCTATTCCATTCTATTCTATTCTTATTGTCCCCTATGACCGTCATTAAGTGCTGTACTTGATGATTCTCGACTCTTGACGAAAGTATCTTTTCTTTTATATACACTGAGAGCATTTGCACCAAAGACAAATTCCTTGTGTGTCCAATCACACTTGCCCAATAAAGAATTCTAAGTTATAACAGCAATGAAAAAAGTGGCTCATGAACATAGGTTTTTTACACTTATGACTGGGGCTGCATCCCCAAGGTCACATTATTTACATTCCGATGCTTGATAACTGACTCATAGTTATGACGGTCTCAGTGCACCTGGGGTCACATGATTGACTTTTGCGACCTCCCGACAAGCAGAGACAACTGGGGAAACTTCAAAATAAGGAGAACATTTCCTGACAGAACAATCAACCCATGGAACAGAAGTTGCCCTCGGAAGTTGTGGGAGCTTCATCCCTGGAGGCTTTCAAGAAGAGACTGGACTGTCCTCTGTCAGAAATGGTGTAGGGTCTCCTGCTTGGGTGGGGGGTTGGACTAGATGACCTCCAAGCTCTCTTTCAACGCTGTTAATCTGTCATCAGATTCACTCAACAACTGTGTTACTAATTTAACAACTGCAGCATTTCACAAACTAACGTGTCAAGAAAAGGCATAGAATCAGGCAAAACTCACTTTTTAAAATTTCTAAATTTTGGGCACAATTGGGATTGTAAGCCAACAATTACCTGTACTTTTCCACCCCCCCAGATATTGGGCGGGGGAGCAAAGGAATGAAAATGAGCTATGCAATCCATATTGTTTCCATGATGATGTCATGGCATGTAGGATATTTCTCCTGCCTGTTGAGTGTTTTGTCCCAGCCATTTCTGATGCAAATTAGTTTCATTGCAGGATTGTGATGATTTAAGGATCTGGAGAACAACATTTGCAGGAATTGGGTACAACTATTGTCCCTTGGCAAGTTTAAGACTTGTGGACTTCAACTCCCAAAATTCTCCAGCCAGCATAACTTGCTCTCTTGTAATCCCTTCCTCTGCCATCTCTCTCCATTTTAGGAGGTTAAGAGAAAAAAGAAACAGACTCGGCTGGCTGGAGAATTCTGGGAGTTGGAAGTCCACAAGTCTTAAAGCTGCCAAGGTTGGAAACATATGATCTAGTTTAATGAAAAGTTCACAAAAATAATAGACATGGGGGAGAGGGGGGTAACATGATAGCAGTATTTTAATATTTGAGAGGGGCTGCCACAGAGAGGAGGGGGTCAACTTATTTTCCAAAGCAGCAGAAGGAAAGACAAGAAGCAATGGATGGAAACTAATCCAGGAGAGAAGCAACCTGGAATTAAGGAGAAACTTCCTAACAGTGAGGGCAATTAACCTGTGGAACTACTTGCCACCAGAAGTAGTGGGTGCTCCATCACTGGGGGTTTTTAAGAGACTGGACAACCATTTGTCTGAAATGGTATAGAGTCTCCTGGGGGTTGGACTAGAAGACCTCCAAGGTCTCTTCCAACTTTATTATTCTGTATTCCTAGAAGTAAGGAGAAATTTCCTGACAGAACAATCGGAGGAACTGCTTACCTCAGTTGTGGGCGCTCCTCGTTGCTACTGGAAGTTTTCAAAATTAGACTAGAACCAAGGGCCTTCAAACTTGGCAAGTTTAAAACTTGTGGACTTCAGCTCCCAGAATCCCTGAACTGACATGACTGGAGGAGGAATTCTGGGAGCTGAAGTCCACAAGTCTTAAAGCTATCAAGTTTGAAGACCCCTGGACTAGACAAATCATTTGACTAGGATAGTATAATGTCTCCTGTCTTGAGCAAGGGGTTGAACTAGATGACCTCCAAAGGACCTTCCAACTATCTTATTCTGTTCTGTTGTCCAAAGAACCTGAAGGCAGAACAAGAAACAACTGATGGAAACTATCAAGGAGAGAAGCAACCTAGAATTGAGAAATTTCCTTAACAGTGAGAACAATTAACCAGTGGAACCACCAGAAGTTGTAGGTGCTCCAACACTGGAAGTTTTTAAGAAGAGATTGGACAGCCATTGGTCTGAAATGGTATAGGTTCTCTTGCTTGAGCAGGGGGCTGGACTAGAAGACCTCCAAGGACCCTTCTGACTCTGTTATTCTGTTAAGAGAATTTTGGAGCCTACCTGAGCATATTTTCTGAGCACAACCAAATTCTTTCCAAACACCCATCTATACCTATACAGGAAGGGTAAAGTGTTTGGAGTCAGAAGGGAAAAGCTGGAGGTATTGCCCCTTCCCCCCCCCCCCAACAATGATTCTTCTTTTCTCACAAATCAACCAGGCTTATGAAAATTTAGGTAAATGTTGTCTTTGCAGATAGTCATCTATTTTGTGGATATCAAGTTCTTGCTTCTTGTAATGACTGGAGTAAAAATGATGACAGAGCTTTTTAATAAGATCATTATCTGTTATTACATTGTCACCTTTGCGGTGTAGGAAGTTAGCATCCACCCCTCTCCTAGAAAATTGAAATAGCCTAGGAAATATTAAAAAGGCAGAATATTTCTCCTAAAAAGAATAGTCATTCAAGAAGCAGAAACTCACCCCCCACCTTTGTTAATGAGTGGGCCATTAAGGCCTGGGCCAGAATACTTTACATAAGAAGGAACTCCAGGGTGATGGGATTAAGGATGGCCCTCAGGAAATGATAGGATGACCCATCTCACCACATGGTCTGGGAAGATTGCATTAGCCAGCATTCAGGTAAAGCCATGTGGTCCAGACCAAGCCTACAAAATTAAGACCCCCGCCCCTGGGAATCTGACAACCAATTAGAATACAAGCTCCAATTCAAATCCAAACAGAGAGTATAAAACCCAGGTACTCTCAGCACCTCAACACCTTTTTTTCTTTTTCCCCTTTTCCCTTCTCTTCTCATCTTGAAGCATGTGATCATTCTTCTCTGGAGCTCTAGGCCATGTGGCCCTGTAACCATTAAACTTTCCAAGCAGCCTCCATGTTTCCAGTGTCTTTTTTCCCCACTTGGAACTGAACCCAGAAGGATATTTCTTTCAACAGTGGTGTTGAAAGAAATATCCTTCTGGGTTCAGTTCCAAGTGGGGGAAAAGACACTGGAAACATGGAGGCTATTTGGAAAGATGGTTTAATGGTGGACAGCAGGACCACATGGCTTGGAGTTCCAAAGTGAGAAAGATGATCACATCCTTCAAGGTGAGAAGGGAAGGGAAGAAGGGCCGGCCGAGATACTGAGAGACCCTTATATAACTTCTGTTGGTCCCCACCTTAGTATTTCCTGTTCCTGTGCAAGAAATGAATCCCATTGACTCCCAGGGGCGGGGGTCTTAACTTTGTAGGCTTGGTCTGGACCGCATGGCTTCACCTGAGCGCTGGCTAATGCAATCTTCCCAGACCATGTGGTGAGATGGGTCATCCTATCATTTCCTGAGGGCCATCCTTAATCCCATCATCCTGGAGCTGAAGGCAGGGGGGGCAGGGAGCTGCAGGAAGCTGCTTTGTCTTTAAAACATATTTCTCCTTTTCTCAACCAGGAAGATATAATATTCTTCCTTTTAAATATTTCCTAGGCTATTTCAATTTTCTAGGAGCGGGGTGGGTGCTAACTTCCTACAGTGGGTATATTCTCTGTCGTTCTCTTTTTCTCTTTCCTTTATAATTTGTATGCCAGCCATCTTCCTGGTTTATTTGCAACTCAAAATGTTTTTGTTTTTGTTTTTGTTTCTCCCCTGCGGGGAGCATCCGGAGACTCCAGTTGGTGCAAAATGCAGCCGCGCGGGTGATTATGGGGGCGTCACGTAGCGCCCATGTGACGCCTCTCCTGCGCGAGCTGCATTGGTTGCCGGTGGCTCTCCGGGTTCGCTTTAAGGTTCTAGTTTTGACCTTTAGGGCGACCCATGGCATGGGACCAGGTTACCTTCAGGACCGCATTCTGCCAACGTTCTCCAACAGGCCGGTGCGTTCCCACAGGGAGGGTCTGCTCCGGGTGCCCTCGGCCGCTATGTGTCGTCTGGCGGCGCCAAGGAGTAGGGCCTTCTCTGTGGGTGCCCCTGCCCTCTGGAATACTCTGCCACCGGAACTTCGTACTGGCACGGACCTGAGGGCCTTCAGGCGCGCGTTAAAGACCTGGCTCTTTGAGCAGGCCGGCCTGGGCTGAGATGATGATTTTAAATTTGATCTCCATTTTTAATTTTAAATTGGGTTTTAAGGGGGGGGGGGTTTTCCTAATTTTAGTAAGCAGCTGATTTAAATTTAATTACTTTTTAACTTTTGTATTTTCTGTGGGGTTTTTAGATGAGCTGTTCACCGCCCTGAGTCCCTTGGGAGAAGGGCGGTATATAAATGCAATTAATAAATAAATAAATAAATAAATAAATTCAGTTTGGTTTCTAATTCTGGAACTGTTAAGCTAGACAATTCAAGTAACCCTTTAATTGGGTGCAAAATTTTAGAATCCATTGGTGCCTTTTGCAATTCAGTTTCTTTCTTTCTGATTTTCATCCAGTGACTTTGGCATCTTTTCCTGGAATTTCACCTTCTCTAGGCCATAATGTTGTATAAAATAGCCCTCATGACTGCTTTACTGATATCCCACTCATTAAGTGTGTCCCTTTATCCAGATTATTATCAAAATATTCATTTAATTTCTTTTTTATGGTCTTTAACCATATCCTTTCATTTAATCTCCATCTGCAGTTCAGGATCTTTTTTTAAGTACCAAAAGAACTGGATTATGGTCCGAGAAAAATTTAGGTAAGGTATCAAATCTTGAAATTTTATTCACAAGACTTAGAAATCCGTATCTTGTCAGTTCTTGAAACAGCATCCCTTTCTCTTTTCCAAAGAGAATTCTGTACCTTCTCTGCCAGAACAGCTCTGTAAGGGAGGAGGAGGAGAGGAGAATGAGAGAAGAAGAGAAAGAATGAGTGGAGTAAAAAGATGGAGAGAAGGCCGTGGAGAGGAGGTGAAAAAGGAGGAAGAGGATGAAAGTGGGGAAGAAGGAATGAGGAGGAAAAGATGAAGAAGGACAAGGAAGACAGGAGGAAGAGGAGAAGGAGAGAAGAAGGAAGAAGAGAGGAGGAAGAGTGGAGGAAAAGAAGAAAAAGGACAGAAGGTCAAGGAGGCGAAGAGATGAAAAAGGAAGAGAAGGAGTGGAGGAGAAGAAAAGAGAAGAGGGACAGGAGATAAGAAAGAGGAGGAAGGGAGAAATAGAAAGGAGGAGGAAGAGGAAAATGGGAGAATGAAGAGAGAAAGAAGAAAACTGAAGAACAGAAGGAGAGGAGAGGAAGAGGAGGGGACAGGGAGGAGAGAAGAAGGAAGAGGAGAAAAACAAGGAGGAATGGTGGAGAAGAGAAGAATGAGGAAGAGAAAGAAGAAAACAGAAGTAGGAGAGGAGAAAAGGGAAGAAGAAGGAAAGAAGAAGGGAGAGGAGGAAGAGGACAGGAGGAGAAGGGGAAGAAAAGACCTTACAGATGAGGGGGAGAAAAGGTTGAAATGAATTAATTCTCCACCTGCAGTAATTCTGTAAAGGTTCTGCCTGGGCAGGGGGTTGGACTAGAGGACCTCTAAGGTCCCTTCCAGCTCAGTTCTGATTCTGAGGCCTAGAGATGATGGAGGCACCAGGAATTGGCCAGCCAAATATTTAAAATTCTAAAAGAAACTTTGTAATTGCAGGACCCTCGAGATGGCTGATGCCTACATTTAAACCAACAAATAAATACATGGAGGCAGGAGAGATTAGCCCCTCGGCCTTGCCCTGAGGGGTGCCCCTTGCAGGCCAGCCTTTGGCCAACCCCCCCCCCTCCACCACCATCACCACCACACTCCCTCTGGGTGAGGTGGGGGCTGGGTTCCTGTTCAAGGCCCTCCAAGAGAGGGGGGCAGCTTTGCCCACTTAATGAGGGTCTTTTGCCTGACAAAGCAGCCTCAAGGTCACTTCCCTCAATTAGGGCTCCCCCTCCCCCCTTATAGCCCCCCCCCACTTGCAATCAGGCAGGTTCCAAAGAGGGGGAGGAAGGGGGGGGGCAAAGTCCTACTTGGATTTCTTCCTTGCTAAGGCAAAAAAAAAAAGAGGATTTTGTCCCACTTGGGATTGCTTTACCTCTTGCAAAAGGCCTGGGTTTGCAAAAAAAAATAAATCCCACCCCTTCTCTTTCTCCTTTCTTTTCTCTTTCCCCTTCCCCTTCTTTCTCTTCTTTTTCCTTCCCCTCCTTTCTCCTTTCCTTTCTCTTTCCCCTTCCCCTTCTTTTTCTTTCTCCTTTCTCCTTCTTTCCCCTTCTTTTTCCTTCCCTTTCTCTTTTCTCTTCCTTCTTTCTCCTTTCCCTTCTCCACCTTTTCTTCTTTCTCCTCCTTCCTCTTTTCCCTTTTCCCTTCTTCTCTTTCTCATACTCTTCCCCCCCCCTTTTCTCCTTTTCTTTCTCCTCCTTTACTTCCTTTTCATCCTTGTCCTTTCTCCTTCTCTATTTCTTATCTTTCTCCATCTCCTTTTCCTTGTCCTCCTCTTCCTTCTCTTTCTGTTTCTCCTTCTTCTCTTTCTCCTCTTCCTCTTCCTCTCCCTTTCTCCTTCTTCTCTTTCTCCAGGCTGTCTCCAGGCTGATCTTCATGACAAAAAGGCCTTTCAGGAAAGTGATTTCCTGCAGAATCACTCCAGGAAGAGATTTGAATATGCAGGGATTATTCCACAGTATGCAGCCTTTCTGCATTTCAATGCTTGATGGGGAGGGGGTCTTTGGACAGCCCCCTCCCTTCCTCCCCAGGAAAATATGTAGCTGGGTGCCACCCCATCATTTGGCAAAACTTTCTTTACCTATCCAATTCCCCCTCCCCAACACACAAACACACACACTAACACATGCAAAGACACAGAATTTTACCCTCTTCTGCTCCACCCTTAATTCTCATCTATTCCTCTAACATATATACACAAACACATTAACACACACACACAGAAATACAGGTTTTCCCCTCTTCTGATCCATCCTTTACTCTCACCTATCCAATTCCTCCAACACACATACACAAACACACTTAACACACAGGCAGACAATTTTCCCACTTCAGATCCATCTTTCACTCTCACCTATCCAGTCCCCCTACGACACACACAAATACACTAACACACAGAAAGAAACACACAGTATTTCCCACTTCTGATCCACCATTAATTCTCACGCATCTAATTCCTCTAATGCATATACACAAACACACATACACAAACACACTTAACACACAGGCCAACAATTTTCCCACTTCAGATCCATCTTTCACTCTCACCTATCCAATCCCCCTACGACACACACAAATACACTAACACACAGAAAGAAACACACAGTATTTCCCACTTCTGATCCACCATTAATTCTCACGCATCTAATTCCTCTAAAGCATATACACAAACACACTAACACACTCAGAGCCTGATAATTTTCCCACTTCTGATCCATCTTTTACTCTCACCTATCCAATGCTTACGACACATGCAAAAGAAACACCCAATTTTTCCCACTTCTGTTCCCCTCTTAATTCCCATCTCTCCAATTCCTCCAATACACACACACAGGCCCACAATGTTTCTCCCTTCTGACCCATCCTTCACTCTCAACCTATCCAATTCCCTCCCAAGGCACCTGTACGTAGGTGTGTGTACGTGAGCACACAAACCAGAAAGGGAGACAATGTATTTGCCCCACTTCTGATGCAATCCTCTTATTCTTTAAAAGCCTCCCTCCAGGCTGAGCATCCAAGAACCCCTCCCCTTTATTGCCTGGGGGTCACCCCAGAAGGAGCCCCCACCCCACTGCAACCACACAGGAAACCCTGTTTCTCTTCCTCTGCCTCCCCCCGCCCCCCACACCTTAAACGAACAGGAGACAGGAAAGGAGGGGGTTTTTCACAAGGAATCTGGATTTCATCTTCACACTTAAAACAAAGGCCGGAAGTAGCTACCAGCCTTGCGAATGGGGGGGGGGGGGTGTTGATGGCTGGCCAAGATGGCTGCTGCCAGAAAAGGGAGTCTTGGGTGGGGGGTCCTGGATCTCAGAGTCCAGACAGAGGCTGTGTGTCTTGTGCATCTGTGCTTGGTCTTTGAACCTCGGTGTGTGGCCCTCAGCCCCCAAGAAAAAGTGCAAAGAAAAGCAATTAGGATGATTAAAGGCCTGGAAGCAGGGTGGGGGGATGTCTTCCAACTTGAAACAGCTTTAAGACTTGCGGACTTCAACTCCCAGGATTCCTCCTCCAGTCACGTGAGCTCAGGAATTCTGGGAGTTGAAGTCCACCAGTCTTAAACTCGCCAAGTTTGAAAACACTTGGATTAGATGGATGGATGGATGGATGGACGGACAGACAGAGATACTGTAGATCAGGGGTCTCCCAGAATTCCTCCTCCGGTCACGTTAGCTCAGGAATTCTGGGAGTTGAAGTCCACAAATCTTAAACTTGCCAAGTTTGAAGACCCTCGTGATAGATAGATGATACATAGATAGATATATAAATGGGAGGGAGGGAGGGAGGGAGAAGAGAGAGAGAGATGATAGGTAGGTAATAGATCAGGGGTCTTCCAACTTGACAGCTTTAAGACTTGTGGACTTCAATTCCCAGAATTCCTCCTCCAGTCATATTAGCTCAGGAATTCTGGGAGTTGAAGTCCACAAGTCTTAAACTTGCCAAGTTTGAAGAAGACCCTTGTGATGATAGATAGATAGATAGATAGATAGATAGATAGATAGATAGATAGATAGATAGATAGATAGATAGATAGACAGACAGACAGACAGACAGACAGATAGATGATAGATCAGGGGCCTTCAACCTTGACACCTTTAAGATTTGTGGACTTCAACTCCCCAAATTCTTCTTCCAGCCATGTTAGTTCAGGAATTCTGGGAGTTGAAGTCCACAAGTCTTAAACTTGCCAAGTTTGAAGAAGACCCTTGTTCTAATATCTTAAAAGCCTGCAATGATGGAGCACCCACAATTTCTGGTAGCAAGCAGTTCCACTGGTTAATTGGTCTCATTGTTAGGAAGTTTCTCCTTAGTTCCAAATTGCTTCTCTCCTTGATTAGTTTCCATCCGTTGCTTCTTGTCCTGCCTTAAGGGGCTTGGGAGAATAGGTTGATCCCCCCCCCTCTTCTTTTTGGCAGCCCCTCAAATATTGGAACACCACTATCATGTTACCCCCTAATCCTTCTTTTCATTAATCTAACCCAGGGGCCTTCAAAGTTGACAGTTTTAAAGACTTCTGGACTTCAACTCCCGGAATTCCTCCTCCAGTCATGCTAGCTCAGGAAATCTGGGAGTTGAAGTCCCTCCTCCTCCTCCTCGTGCTTGCAAACCCCTCTCCTTTCTAGCACTGATGATGTTCCCTAGTTGGGTCATGAAACATCTGAAAGAAAACAACCAAGCTCAGAGAACATCAAGGACCCCACACTCCATCCTTCCTCCTCCTCCTCCTCTGCCACTCCTTACTAGCACTGATGATAATACCTAGTTTGCTAATGAAAGATCTTCAAGGAAATGTCCAAGCTCAGAAGATACCAAGAATGCCTTTTAGCACTGATGACGTTCCCTAGTTGGGCCATGAAACGTCTGCAAGAAAACAGCCGAACTCAGAGCACCAAGGACTCCATAGTCCTTTTCCTCTTCCTCCTCCTCCTCCTCCCTCTTCTCCATGAACCCCTCTCCCTTCTACCACTGATGATGTTCCCTAATTGGGACACCAAATGTCTGCAAGAAAACAGCCAAGCTCAGAGAGCACCAGGGACCCCACAGTCCTCCTCCCCCCAACCCCCCACCCCTGGGAGCAACGCAGAACCCCAAACAGGTCTGGTTCCCAGGGCCAAAAGAGGGGCTCCTCCTTGCCCATTCACACCTTCCAGTCTGTGAGCCAAAGTGCCAGCAAAGCAGCGGGACTCTTAGCCTGCGGTTGGAGGGCACCGGATTACTGGAGTGGGGGGGGGGGACTAGAATACCTCCAAGGTCCCTTCCCTTGTTATGCTGTAATTCCATAAGGGTCTCCTGCTTGAGCAGGGGGCTGGACTATAAGACCTCTTAAGGTCCCTTCCAACCCTTGTTATTCTGTAATTCTATCAGGCTCTCCTGCCTGAACAGGGGGTTGGACTAGACGACCTCCAGGGTCCCTTCCAACCCTTATTATTCTATAATTCTGTCAGGGACAGCGGGCTGGACTAGAAGGTCTCTAAGGTCCCTTCCAACCCTTGTTATTCTATAATTCTGTCAGGGTCTCCTGCCTGAGCAGGGGGCTGGACTAGAAGACCTCCAGGGTCCCTTCCAGCTCTATTCTGATTCTGATTCATCCTTAGCGGGGGAGAAGGTCTCATTCCACCCCTCCCGGGCCAAGGAAAGCAAGGCGCAGGAGGAGGAAGCGTTACGCGCTTCCAGCCGCCGGAGCGGGGCGCGGCCAGCCGCCTTGCCAGGCTCGAAAGTGCCGGCGCTGATGCTCAGCTGAGCCGGACTTCTGGGGCGGAGCGACTTATGGGGGGGTGGGGTGGGGAGGCGGAGCTGAGCCGAGCCGGGCCATGGGGCTGCTGAACTTCACCCGGGAGCCGGTGCCGGAGGCGGTCAGCGCCGACCTGCAGCTGCTCAACCAGCTGAGCTCGCAGGTGGCGGGGCGCGGGGGGGGTCTCCGTCCCTGGGGGGCAAAGGGTTGGGGGGCTTCGGGAGAGACCGGCCGGAGAGGGAGACCCCCCCCCCTTCTCCAGCCCGGTTGGGTGGGAGGGCCACGCTTGGGGAGGGGGCTGGAGGAAGGGAGGCGGAGGGTCCCCCGGCTTGGCTTCCCATCGCCCGGAGGGGGGTCTCTTGGCAATGCAGTCGAGCCCTGACGTGCAGCCCTCCCCCTCCCCTCTGGTCAAGGAAGGAGTGGGAGGGGGGCGTCTCCTTTTGCAAAGTGGAGGGGGCTCCTCCTTTCGAGTGTCTTAGATGGCCGTTGGGGACCTTCAGAAGAAAAGACCCCCAGCCCCCCAGCTGTGATTTAAGCCAGGAGTCTCCTTGGCCACTTTTAAGACTTCAGCTCCCAGAATTCTCCAGCCGTCCAACCTTGGCCATTTTAAGATGGATGGATTTCAACTCCCAGAATTCCTTGGCCATCCAACCTTGGCCACTTTAAAGACGGGTGGACTTCAATTCCCAGAATTCCCCAGTCAGCTATGCTGGCAGAGGAATTCTGGGAGTTGAAATCCGCCCGTCATAAAATGGCCAAGGTTGGAGACCTCTGCTTTAAGCAGCAAAGGAGGGCTTAAGGCAGGATGCCAAAGCTCATCTGCCATTTTTCTGATCTACTCCGATCTGATGGGGTGAAACCACCTGCAGTGATTGGGCCAGGCTGGTTCCAACAGTAGGTGTTGTGCCAACCATTCAGAAATTCCCCTGTCCTAAACCATGATTTGTTGGCCTGTGTCGTTCCAACTCATGGTGGTCTCTTCAAGAGGTCCTGGGGATATAGTGCCTTGCCTTGCTTTGCAATGGGGGATGCAGGCTTTTCATCTGATGGGCCGGATGGGCTTTATGTCATTGGGACTGTCTGGGCTGGGTGGTTTTCTTGCAGACATTTCATGGCCCAACTAGGGAACATCATCAGTGTTAGAAAGGTATGGGGTTTGTGGAGTGAAAGAGAAGAGGAGGAGGACTGTGGGGTCCTTGTTGTTCTCTGAGCTTGGTAGTTTTCTTGCAGATGTTTCATTACCCAACTAAGGAACATCATCAGTGCTAGAAGGGAGAGGAGAGGAGGGGAGGGAAGGAGGGAGGGAAGGAAGGAAGGAAGGGAAGGAGGATCCTTGGGGCTCTCTGGGCTTGGTGGTTTTCTTGCAGACATTTCATGGCCCAACTAAGGATCATCATCAGTGCTAGAAGGAAGGGGGTTGTGGAGAGGAGCAGGAACTGTGGGGTCCTTGGTGCTCTCTGAACTTAATTGTTTTCTTGCAAATTGTTTTGCCACCCAACTAGGGAACGTGCAGACCAAAATCACTTCTCTTCCAGCCCTGATGATGTTACCTAGTTGGGTTATGAAACGTTTCCCCCAAAAACAATCACAGAAAAAGACCCCCTGGTCCACCCAATCTGCCTTTAGAGGTTTTCTTTTTCTTTTTAATCAGTTTATTATTATAAATGTATTAAAATTTATTTAGGTTTTTGTCAGATGATGGACAGGTGTTTATCCCAAGCCTGTTTAAACTCAGGATACAGAGGATCGACCCACTACTTCCACTGGAACTGGATTCCAAGCTTCCAATACGGGTAGTCCTCAGCTTACAACCACGATTGAGCTCGAAAATTTATGTTGTTAAGTGAGACATTGGTTGAGGTTTGCTCCGTTTTACGACCTTTCTTGCCACCGTTGTTAAGTGAATCACTGCCATTGGTAAGTTAGTGACCCGGTTGTTAAGCGAATCTGGCTTCCCCATTGACTTTGCTTGTCAGAAGGTCGTAAAAGGGGATCTCCGGGAAGCTTCAACCGTCATAAATATGAGTCAGTGGCCAAGGGTCTGAATTTTGATCCTGTGACCCCCCCCACAATGTGATCATGTTGCAACTGTCATAAGCGTAAAAAAAAAAGAGACTTTTGTCAATGCCGTCGTAACTTTGGACGGTCACTAAATGAACTGTTGTAAGTGGAGGATTACCTCTAATTGTGACGGTTGTCAGAAGGTCGCAAAAGGGGACCAAATGACCCGCCCCCCAGGACATAGCAACGGTCATAAGTATGAGTCAGTTTGCCGAGCATCTCAATTTTGATCACGTGATCTTGGGAATGCTGCAACGGTCATTAAGTGTGAAAAACGGTCCTTTTTTTCAGTGCCGTTGTAACCTCGGTCACTAAACGAGGACTACCTGTATAGCGGGATTAGGACCAAGCTCAGAGACCACCAAGAACCCCCCACGGTTCAACCCGGGGCTACAAAAACGGTCTTGGCTTTAAATGTGAATTCTTTGGTTGAAATTGAAAGAGAAACTGGCAGGAAGCACCGGCTCCCGCTGGGGCCATGAGGGCAAACCTCTGGCATGTGTGCCAGAGGTGGCATGCACCATGGCCAGCAGCTCTTCTGGCTCCTGGGGTGCACATGAGTGCTGGGCAGCTGGTTTTCACGGCTGCCGGGGCACCGGAAATACCTGGAATTGGCCCCAAAATGGCCTGAGAAACAGCCCAAAAATGGCCTGAAAAATGGCCCGAAAATGGCCTGAAAAATGCCCCAAAACTACCTGGAATTGGCCCCAAAATGGCCTGAGAAACAGGCCCGAAAAATGGCCCGAAAATGGCCTGAAAAATGCCCCAAAACTACCTGGAATTGGCCCGAAAATGGCCTGAGAAACAGGCCCAAAAACGTCCACAAAAGTGGCATGCGCGCACTGGCCAGCTTGTCTTTGGTTTTCCGGTGCTCCGGCACATGCGCATGAACACGTATTCTGGTTTGGGCACACAGTTGCCGAAAAGGTTCGCCATCACTGTCCTAGGGTGTGGGTGGGCTTGCCGACCAGGGTGGGCTTGGATGACCAGAGCCCACCTGCCCCCTCCCCAAAAGAGGGGAGAAGAAGACAAGGAGGGGCAGGGGGGGCGAGGAAGAACCCGTGGAAAAAAAACCTTAACAGTTGAGTTTGTCTTCCGGGGAATTTAGCGGCACTAAAGTTCGATTCTGTGACTTTGTGGTTTTGCAAATGGTCTGAGTCATCCTTTCTCTTGCCAGCGCAGCTGTTTTGGGGGCTGCTGATCGCAGCTCCCCGGCAGCCATTTTGTGAATGCACGAGCCCCCCTCCCTTGCAAACCAAGCGGCCATTTTCCATTATCCCCCCCCCCCCCCTTGGTTCTGAAACATCCAAAAATGATGGGCAGCCCACAAGGATACTGTGGTCCTTCGGGGGCTCAAGTGAAGCACTGCCAGACCTATACCACATACTGTACCATGTACCATGATATAGGTTCTCCTGCATGAGGAGGGAGGGGGCTGGACTAGAAGATCTCCAAGGTCCCTTCCAGCTCTATTCCAGTCTATTCAATTCAATTCCGAATTCTATTCTATTATTCTCTTCTCTTACTCTATGTTCTATTCTAATTTTCTATTCTATTCTAATTCTATTCTATTCTACTCTTATTTTTATTCTATTTCTCTTCTTTTCTATTTTATTCTATATTCTAATTTTCTATTCTATTTCTCTTCTCTTCTATTAAATTATTCTATATTCTATTCTAATTTTCTATTCTATTCTATTCCTATTCTCTTTTCTTCTATTCTATATTATTTCTATTCTTTTTCTCTTCTATTATTTTATTCTATATTCTATTCTAATTTTCTTTTCTATTCTGCCAGAGAGCAGAAGGGGGTAGAGGATAATATTTATTTGTTTGTTTGTTTATATCCCACCTTTATTATTTTTATAAATTACCCAGGCTAGCATACACATCCAACACACCATCTTCCTCCTATTTTCCCTGCAAAAACAACCCTGTGAGGTGGGTTGGGCTGAGAGGGAGTGATTGGCCCAAAGTCACCCACCTGGTTTTTATGCCTAAGGCATAGAAAGATAGAGAGATAGAAAGATGAGAGAGAGATGTTAGATAGATATCTGGATAGATAGATATGGTTAGGTGGGACTAGAACTCACCATCTCCTGGGGATTGGGCCAAAGTCACCCAGCCGGCTTTCATGCCTGAAGGCAGAACTAGAACTCCGTGGAAGTGATGACCCGGTGCCTGGAGACTGTGCGGGGCTGGATGGGGTGAAACAGGCTTCAGGTCTACCAGGCCAAAACTGAGTGGCTGTGCTTTCCAGCACCCCGATACAGCCAGCTTACTCCTTCGCTGACTGTGGGGGGGGGGGGAATTCTGGCCCCCACAGAGAGGGCCCGCAATCTGGGTGTCCTCCTGGATGTACGGCTGTTGTTAGAAGACCACATAGCAGCCGTTGCCAGGGGGGCTTTTTGTCAGGTCCGTAGGATCTACCAGTTGCGGCCCTTTCTGGATCAGGATGCGCTTCGCACGGTCACCTCCGCCCTGGTGACCTCCCGCCTAGACTATGCCAATGCTCTCTACATGGGGCTGCCTTTGAAGAGCACCCGGAGGCTCCAGTTGGTGCAAAATGCGGCCGCGAGGATGGTAATGGGAGCTCCTCGGGGCTCCCATGTTACGCCACTCTTGCATGAGCTGCATTGGCTCCCGGTGGCCTTCCGGGTGCGATTCAAGGTGTTAGTGACCATCTTTAAAGTGCTCCATGGCTTGGGACCTGGGTACTTACGGGACCTCCTACTGCCACCATCAATCACCCGTCGCCCAGTGCACTCCCATAGGGCGGGCCTCCTTGGGGTGCCGCCGGCTGGACGGCTGGCGACTCTGAGGGTGCGGGCCTTCTCCTTGGGGGCACCCTCCCTCTGGAACGAATTGCCCCCGGAGATGAGGACCATCCCTGACCTTTTGGCCTTCGGGCGCGCGTTGAAAACATACCTATTTCATCAAGCCGGTCTGGCCTAGGGTTTTATAGGGTCTTAAATTGGTTTTAATTGGTTTTAGTTTTAATATTCTCGATTGAGTTTTTATCTTTTAGCCACCTGATTTAATCTTTTTTAATCTTTAATTGTTTCTTAAATATTGTATTTGCACTGTGTTTTAACTTTGGCTGTACACCACCCCGAGTCCCTGCAGGGAGAGGGGCGGTATAGAAAACTAATAAATAAAATAAAATAAATAAATAAAATAACTCGTAGCCTCCCAATGATTGACGCAAAATCACCCAGAAGGCTAGGGTCGGGATTTGAACTCATGACTTCCCACTTTCTAGCCTGGGTACCTTTGCCACTTACCTGGGGTCTCCAGTCTTGGCCACTTTTTAAGCCTCGTGGATTTCAACTCCCAGAATGCCTCAGCCAGCCAGCTATAAATATCCCTAATGCTA
Organism: Bungarus multicinctus; assembly: GCA_023653725.1. Taxonomy (NCBI): domain Eukaryota; kingdom Metazoa; phylum Chordata; class Lepidosauria; order Squamata; family Elapidae; genus Bungarus; species Bungarus multicinctus. The sequence continues at coordinate 132,350,968 of CM042842.1, read as the reverse complement.
ATCTGTGCTGTCTGGGGAATTCTGGGAGTCGAAGTCCATGAGTCTTTTTTTTTTAATACTTTTTTATTGAGTTTTTTCACCTTTAAAAAACAAATCATATATATAATTTTTGCAGTAGGTTGTGGCATCGACTTTTCCATTTTCATTTACATACATAACACACACACACATATATATATACATACACATATACATATAAATATATATATATACACACAGTTCATTTACATTTTGCATTATCTTTTATTCCTGTTATCTAACCAAACATAAACCATTTTTCTCAGACCGTATAATATTCCTGTTCTTCCTTCTCCTGCAATTCCATTGTAAGTATTCATTTCTGCACAATCCATAATTTTCTTTATAATTATATCATCCACGAGTCCACGAGTCTTAAAGTGGCTATCAGTTGGACACCCCTGCACTTATAGCCCTCTCTCTCTCTCTCTCTCTCTCTCTCTCTCTCTCTCTCCCCCCCCCTCCGTTTATTTCTTTGTTTAGTAAATTTATATGCCACTCGTTTTAAGGAGGGAAGAGAAGCGTGAAGCTTTTCCAGTTAAATGACGGCCTTCCTCTTTTTTCCTTCAGCAATTTTCTACCCTCGTGGAGGTGCTTTTCCAATTCCTGGGAGAACCGAAAGAGGTAATCCACTTTGGGGAAGGGCAAGGGGAGGGCAAGGAATCCAAAAGTGAGAGTTGGTTGCCCCCCTCCCTTGGATGAAGCCCAGCTGTTTTTCTTCCAGTGGGAGGGAAAGCGGTTTACGAGCGACGTGGGAAATATTTCTTCTATATCACGAAGTTTTCAATAATTGCATTATAGGTAGTCCTCGACTTACAACCACAGTTGGGAGCAGAATTTCAGAGAGAGTGTGTGTGTTTGTATGCATACACACAATACATACATACATATCTATATATTATATACACCTATATAGCAAGGAGCCAGGGCGTGGCTTAGCTCAACTATTCTGTCCTAAAGCTGCTTAATGCTCTGAAACTGAGACTGAAATTCCTCTGCTTGCGTTTTGCATTTGGGAGAGATTTCTTTTTTTTCAGGTGGGTGAGTCGAACTCCTTAGCATCAGAGTGTGTTAATAATAATAATATAGGAAATATTAATGCTCTGATGGTCATTTGGGAAAATCCTTTCTTAGGGAGCCCCTAAGAAGCCAAGAGGAACCTACGTGCCAAATTTCAAGTTTGTAGGCTTTACGGTTCTGGAGATTTTGTGATGATGCTTGAGGGGTCTTTCGCTTTTAGATATATAATATGTATATGTATATATACATATTATATATATAAAAGCGAAATACCCCTCATGCATCATCAAAATTAGTAGCACTGAATGTGGCTTCTCCACTGACTTTGTGAAACGGCTGCAAAAGGGGAAATATATTTGTGTGTGTGTGTATACATATACATACACACACACACAAATATATTTCCCCTTTTGCAGCCGTTTCACAAAGTCAGTGGGGAAGCCACATTCAGTGCTACTAATTTTGCAGCTGCAGTGATTCACTTAGCAACCGTGGCAAAAAAAAAACCCCCTGTAAAATGGGACAGACGTCCCTTAACAAGTATCTCGCTTAGCAGCAGAAATTTTTGGGCCCAATTGTGGTCGCAAGCCAAGGAGTCCCTTGTGTGCTCAGTTCTGCTGGCCTTTCTCCTTCCTCCCCCTTTTCCAAATTGCCTCGAGGGCAACGAGATTTGGAAAGAGGTCTCAAACGGATCCCGTTGGGAAAACCCATCGACAGCTATGAGGCTTCCCCCGAAGAGACACCCATGGAGTTGTGCTGAGCAGGGCAGCTCCTCCCTCCGAGATTCACTTTTATACTGTTCTGACCCGGGCTTCCCAAAATCACGAAGCCGACTCCTCGTCCTGACAAAACCCCTTTTATTTAGGCTAATGTGAATTCCTCCCATTCGCATCCAGCAACGTCCCGCCAAACAGCCTTTCAAGAGTGATTTACAGCCACAGACTTATCAGGGTTGGAGAGTTGCCAGGCCGATAGCTTCCAAACGCCATGCTGTAGCAGCAATTACTTGGCAAGGAGTCAGGAACAGATCTTCACCCAAATGAATTGAACTAATTTGTCTCCTGCAAAGCCCCACTCCCCCTTTTGCTCCTCTTTATTCCCTCTGGGAGGAGCCATTCACCATCCACCTGAGCCTTTTCTCCTGAGTTGGCCCTTGTCCTTAACTGTTCCCTTCTCCTGGCAGCTCTGTGCATGCGCACACTGGGAACAGGCTCCAGCTGTTCTTCTTCCCCACTGATCTCTGACTCCAAAGGCAGCTGATAACTGTTAGAGAGCCCTGGCCCCATCTCTGCCTCATGTTCCTTAGCTGTTCCCTTTGTCTGGCAGCTCTGTGCATGTGCACACTGGGAACAGGCTCCAGCTGTTCTTCTTCCCCACTGATCTCTGACTCCAAAGGCAGCTGATAACTGTTAGAGAGCCCTGGCCCCATCTCTGCCTCATGTTCCTTAGCTGTTCCCTTCGTCTGGCAGCTCTGTGCATGTGCACACTGGGAACAGGCTCCAGCTGTTCTTCTTCTCCACTGATTTCTGACTCCAAGGGCAGCTGATAACTGTCGGATGGCCCTGGCCCCATCTCTGCCTCCGATGCAGAGCCTCCCCCAGACTCCAGGACTGATCCATGTTCCTCCCCAACCTCCTCACTGTCCGAGTCTACAGCCAGCTCCGATGGCCATGGAGGGCCACAACATGTACATGTGCAAGGGAAGTTTGAAACTTGGAGCCAAACACGTCTTTGCTTTTGTGCCTGACAGGTGGAGAGGTTCCTGGCTCACCTGTCGGAGTTTGCAACGGGGAATAAAATCAGCCTCGGCCCTTTGAAGAGTATCGTCAAAAGCCTTTTGCTGGTGCCCAGTGGTGAGTGTGAGGCAGCCCCCCCCCCCCCAGTCTATGGTAGGTCTCTGGGGTGGGGTGGAGAACCGCTCTGGGAGACACTTTGGGTGAAGGTACCAGCTAGAAACCCAGAGAGTGGGAGTTCTAGTTTTTCCTTAGGCATCAAAGCCGGCTAGGTGACTTTGGGCCGATCACCAGGAGACTGGGATCTATCTATCTATCTATCTATCTATCTATCTATCTATCTATCTATCTATCTATCTATCTATCTATCTATCTATCTATCTATTAATTCTATTTTAATTGTTATATATATGTGGTTTTAGTAGGCTGTGCACCGCCCTGAGTCCTTTCAGGAGAAGGGCGGTATATAAATCTTAATAAATAAATAAAAATAAAATTATCTAACTATATCATCTGTCTGTCTGTCTATCTATCTACCTACCTACCTACAATCTATGTATGTATGTAATCTATCTAACTATATCATCTATCTGTCTGTCTGTCTACCAACCTACCTACAATCTATGTATGTATGTAATCTATCTATCTATATCATCTATCTATCATCTATCTATCTATCTATCTATCTATCTATCTATCTATCTATCTATCTATCTATCTATCTATCTATCTATCTATCTAATTTCTACATTGCCCATCACTCTTAACCAACTGGGCAGTTCAAACATCCACATTATAAAATAATATAAAATGGTACTAAAAAGCACAGTTAAGAATAGAGTTTACAATATACGGTTTTGACAAGCCCAAAGTAAAAATCAAAGATAAAACGTTTACAAGGCTAAATTGAATTATGTGAACTCAGGATTGTTTTTCTGAGTGACAGTTCACCAATGGTGCATAACTCCAGTTCTTTCCACTGATATTCAGAAGGCGTCATAAGAAATTTTGATTATAATGGAATTTCTTTCCCTCCAGTACAATCTTTCAGGCATTATAAGAAGAAGCAGTCTTGCTACTAAGAAAAAGAGAGCTGATAGGAGGCTAAGAAGAAGAAGAAATGATTACTACAGATAAGAATATTGATAGAAGAGGATATTTTTAGCTCAGGGTTGAACTGTGGGGCCCTTGGTGGTCTCTGAGCTTGGTAGTTTTCTTGCAGACATTTCATGACCCAACTAGGTAACATCATCAGTGTTAGGAGGAGGGTTTGCTCTCTTGTTTATATACAAATGTCTTTTGTTGTCAGTGATGATGGAAACGTATTGGTGGTTCCTTGATTCAATTGTTTACTGTTTGTTTGTTTGTCTGAGTTGGTAATTCCTTGATTGGGGTATTGTTTATTACTGTAAAGTAAAATAAAAATAAAATTGAAACATTAAATTTAAAAAATAAAGTAAAAAAATAAGCCAGTTTTGGAATGGATTGCAAGCATCCTGAATGGCTGGAATTTAGCTTTCTTGTTTCAATTGATTGAGTTTTATACTTTCAATATGATTTTATATGTCTTTCCATGTTTAATTGGGATTCATCCAGAGTTCTTTGAAAGATAGACAGCTATATAAACAGTTGAAGTAAAATAAAAAGAGATATAACCAAATATAAAATAGCAATGAAACAAAATATAGCGTACAATGAAATAATAAGTAAAAATAAAATTATAAATAGCAATGAAATAAAATATAAAATACTCTTCAGATTTCTTTGAAAGATGGGCAGCTATATAAACGTCTTAAATAAAATAAATAGAAATCAAATAATATCAAATAAAAAATAGAAATCAAAATCAAATAGCATAATAAAGTAAAATTAAAAAAAAAAGAAATAAAGTAATAAAACAAAAAAATAGAAACAAAACGAAATAAACTTCAAATAGTAAAACAAAAACAGAGAAACGAAATAAAATTTTAAAAAGCTTCAAATTTGGGGTGCAAATTTGCAAGAACCCCAATGGCCCAAGTTAGCCTTTGCTCGGTTTTCTTCCATAAATCGCCTCTGCGGTGGTCAGGTCAGCGCCCTGCCTTATCTTTCATTTGTGTGTTTGTCAATATATTTTTTTTGTTTTACACAATGTTTATTCCAGGCGCCTTAAAGAGAAGCCTGACTGCAGAACAGGTCCGAGCAGATCTTATCACCCTGGGTAGGTCTCTCTTTCAGTTTGTTCTCTGTCTGGAGGGCCACTGGGCTTCCCTGCTCCAGTTTGACCATCTTCAATTTCTCCTGCAGGGCTGAGCGACGAAAAAGCCAGGTATTTTGAAGAACAGGTAAGCGCTTTTGACCACGGGCCAGGATCAACGCCTGCATTTTAAACACACACACACACACCCAATATTGCAGAGGGAATCTAAGTCTTTTTTCTATACTTGCAACCTTAGGTTTTTTTTTTCCCCTATTTTCTCGCTGTAAAGGAGTGTCTGTAAATGTTGTTTCTCCTTGGAAAATTCTTAGGTAGCTTTTGAAAGGCCATGTCTCTCAACTTTGACAACTTTAAGAACTTTAAAACATGCTGGCTGGGGAATTCTGGCAGTCGAAGTCCATCCACCTTAAAGCATGCTGGCTGGGGAATTCTGGGAGTTTAAGTCCACCCCTCTTAAACCATGCGGTCTAAGGAATTCTGGGAGTCAAAAGTCCATCCATCTTAAAGCATGCTGGCTGGGGAATTCTGGGAGTTTAAGTCCACCCCTCTTAAACCATGCGGTCTAAGGAATTCTGGGAGTCAAAGTCCATCCACCTTAAAGCATGCTGGCTGGGGAATTCTGGAGTTTAAGTCCACCCCTCTTAAACCATGCGGTCTAAGGAATTCTGGGAGTCAAAGTCCATCCATCTTAAAGCATGCTGGCTGGGGAATTCTGGGAGTTTAAGTCCACCCCTCTTAAACCATGCGGTCTAAGGAATTCTGGGAGTCAAAGTCCATCCATCTTAAAGCATGCTGGCTGGGGAATTCTGGGAGTTTAAGTCCACCCCTCTTAAACCATGCGGTCTAAGGAATTCTGGGAGTCAAAAGTCCATCCATCTTAAAGCAGATTGGCTGGGGAATTCTGGAATTGAAGCCCACCCCTCTTAAAGCATGCTGGCTAGGGAGTTCTGAGAGCTAAAGTCCATTCCTCTGAAAGCATGCTGGCCAGAAAATTCTGGGAGTTGAAGCCCACCCGTCTTAAAAGTGGCTGAGGTTGAGAAACATTATTCTAAGGTTAAAAAAATCACACAAGTCTGTGGGATGATTGCGTGAACAATCACATTGTGGTTATTTTGCAAGTTAATTTTTGGTTTGGTTCAATCAAACCAGTTGACTTAACTCTAAAGTTAACTGTAGGTAAGTGCTGTAAATAAACCATCTTTATTTAATGCATTGTGTGAACACAGCCAGCAGGTTTCAAAGGAAATTTGCCACGATATAAAAAAACAATGTTGAGACTCTGGAAGGAGGGCAGAGTAGAGCAACCAAGATGATGAGGGGACTGGAGGCTAAAACATATGATGAACGGTTGCAGGAATTGGGCCTGGCTAGTCTAGGGAAGAGAAGGTCCAGGGGAGACAGGAGAGCAGTTTTCCAATATTTGAGGGGCTGCCCAGAGAGGAGGAAGAAGTCAAGCTATTTTCTAAAGCACCGAAGGCCAGACAAGGAATAATGGAAACTGAAGAAGGAGAGATTTAACCTAGAAATAAGGAGGAATTTTTTGACATGGGGAACAATTAATCAATGGAATCACTTGCCACCAGAAGTTGTGAATGGTCCATCACTGGAAGTTTTTAAGAAGAGATTGAACAGCTGTTTGTCTGAAATGGTGTAGGGTTTCCTGCTTGAGCAGGGGGTTGGACTAGAAGACCTCCAAGGTCCCTTCCAAGTCTGTTACTCTGTTCTGAAATTGTGCCTGCAATTGCAATGGCGGTGAATTTATTCAGATAAAACAAAAATAGAAAACTTAGTCCCAGCTATTCCTCAGCTGTGGGGAAATTCCCTTGCATTCTTCAAAGCCAGAAGTCTCCAAACTTGGCAACTTAAAGTTTCTGGGAGTTGAAATCCATACGTCTTAAAGTCTCCAGGTTTGGGGACCCCTGTTCAAACCCCATGAAGTGGGACCCTGTATTAAAACCATCACTTATTCCACCCTTGTCTTTTTGCCTTCGTCCCAGTGGAAGGAGAATTCTCCCGCCCTCTCGCGCCTGGCCGTGAGGCAGACGCTGATGGTTAACCAGCTAATAGACATGGAGTGGAAATTTGGAGGTCAGTTTTTTTCTGGGGTGGGGGTGGGAGCAGAGAGGGGTGGGGGCTTTGCCAATCCCTTTGTATAAAACTTTGTTGCTGCTGGTTTTTCTCTCTCCCCAATAGTGACGGCCGGAAGCAGTGAGCTGGGGAAAGTAGGAAGCATTTTCTTCCAGGTAAGACGGTTTTGGGGAAGGGTGTGATGACCCAAAGGGGCGTGGTGCAAAGGTCACACAGTCAGAGAATCAGTAGGGGTCTCTTGATTAGCTCCAACTTTGCCCCCAATGTCCTGGTTACCTTCTGGGCTGGAGAAAAACTTTCCCAGGAACAGCCTTTAATTGCAGGGAATCAAGTCCAAAACATGGTCAACACAAACTGTAACTTAAAGTCCAATCAAGGCAAAATAAGGTAATTAGTCCAGCAGGACAAGAGAAGGAATTCCAGATGTGAAGGAACAGCTGTAACACAACATGGTTGGGAGGATGCCAGGAACATAGATAACCAAAGTCAACACAAGATAAACTCACGGTTGCTCCCAGCAGCTGCCGCACTCAGCATGCCTCTCTTTTAAACTCTCTTCTCAGCTGCGGCTAATGAAGGGAATCAGGGCCCTTTCCTTCCCTGTAAGCCATGCAACCCACATTGCTCCCTTCTCTATTCCTCCCTGCGTGCCCTAGGATGAAGAGGAGGTGGGCCTGGGTCTTCCTCTGAACTCCCTCTCCCTTGTTCTACCTGTCCCTTGCTCTGCCCAGCCGGACTTTGCCCTTCCCCTGTTTCCTCCACAGCCAATGGAGCTACACTCCCACTCCCTGTCAGCTGTTTGTCTTCCTCCTCGGATTCAGACTCCGACAGGGGCAGGACAAAGGGACAGGTAGAACCAGAAGAGGGGGGAGAGATTCAGAAACGTGCCTAGACCTCAGGGGAGGGGCCTGAGGAATAGAATAGAATAGAGAAAAAAGAATATGGAATAGAATAGAGAAAAAAATATGGAATAGAATAGAAATAGAATAGAATAGAGAAAAAAGAATATGGAATAGAATAGAAATAGAATAGAATAGAGAAAAAAGAATATGGAATAGAATAGAATAGAATAGAATAGAATAGAATAGAATAGAATAACAGAGTTGGAAGGGACCTTGGAAGTCTTGTATTCCAGGGATTGCTTTTTTTGGTTTCTAATATCTGCCTCCTTTGCTGTAACTCACCCAACTTTTCACGACCTTTCATCTCCTTGTAGCTGAAGCTGGTGGTTAAGAAAGGCAGCCGGCTGGAACCAGTATACCTAGGTGAGTAAGCCAGCATTGTCCGTGGGGAAACTCTGCAAGTAAAAGGAGGGAGGCATTGGAGGAAAGCCCAGCCAGCTGCAGAAAATACAGGTGTTCCTTGACTTACAACTTATTAGTTTAATGACCCTTGGTAATTGCAACAGAACCAGGAGTGGGCTGCTACCTGGTTCGCCCCCGGTTCACTCAAACCGGTAGCTAATTTTATCATTTTTAATAGCCGGTTCAGCGAACCGGTAAATCTCATCACCTCTGTCTGGCTCCACCCACCCTGCCCTTCCCAGGAGTCCCCACGTGGCCCGTTTTGGATGCCAGGTAAGTACAGCACCTGCACGGAGCCTCTAGGAGGGCGAAAAAGCCTCCTAGGAAATTCTAGAAGTCCAGAAACGGGCCCATTTCTGGCCTCCAGAGCCGTGGTCGCCAACCGGTGAGCCATTGACCACTGGGGGTCCGCGAGAAAATTTTGGTGGTCCGCAGAGAAATGTCTCCCCTCCCCCCAAAGCAATTAATCCAGGCTGCGTGGGAACACAAGGCCGTACCACCCACAGGACGCGCGGGAACACAAGGCTTGCGTCGCTCGCATTGCGCACAACACGAGGGAGTGAAGCGGCGCAGCCTTGTGTTCCCACGCAGCCTGGATTAATTGCTTTGGCGGGGTGAAGTTTCTCTGGGGACCACCAAAATTTTCTCGTGGACCACTAGTGGTCCCCAGCCCCACTGGTTGGTGACTACTGCTCTAGTTCAATCCCCTGCCCAAGCAGGAGACCCTATACCATTTCAGACAAACTTTAGTAGCTAATCCTGATCGTTTCGGTCCTTCTCCTTCCAGAATTAACCCTGCCCCAGTTTTACAGCTTCCTTCACGAGATGGAAAGAATTAAGACCAGCCTGGAGAGCCTCAGCTGATTTCCCTGCCCAACGGACTCTGCAGGACGTCTGGACCTCAGGACCAAGATTTCTCCGGACCCACTGTTTCTTCCTTCCGTTGGGGGAAGCAGGGGAGGGAATGCAACCCATCCTGGATTTGGTGGACAAAAAAATTCAGTTTCAGGGTGAAAATGGCTTGTAAAACCTAGCAGAGTCCCTCTTTGTCTCGAAGGACACGATGGGAATCGGTTGGGAAAACGAAACGGAAATGGAAAATAAAAGTTTTTCCTTTCAAACCAGGAAGCGGGAGCCTCTCGGTTGGCCCTGAACACGGTGCCAGCATCAAGACGAACCCCAATAAAGGGGAATGGGTATAGCACAGGGTTGAAATGAGGGGTCCTTGGTGGTCTGAGCTTGGTTTTTTTTTCCTATGCAGACATTTCAATGACCCAACTAGGTAACATCATCAGTGCTAGAAGGTTTGTGAGGGCGGACTGTCGAATTCTTGGTGTTTTCTGTACTGGGTTGTCTTTTTGTAAACATTTCATGACCGAACTAGGTAACACCATCAATGCTGGAAGGGAATGGGGTCTATGGGGAAGAGAAAGGGGAGGAGGAGGAGGAGGAGATGATTAGAGTTCTTGATACTCTCTGTATTTGATTGTCTTTTTGTAAACGTTTCATGACCCAACTAGGCAACATCATCAGTGCTAGACGGAAGTGAGTTCGGTGGAGAGGAGAAGGGGGGAAATGAGGAGGAGGAGGAGGAGATGATGATTGTAGAGTCCTTGGTACTCTCTGTACTTGATTGTCTTTTTGTAAACGTTTCATGATCCAACTAGGTAACATCATCAGTGCTGGAAGGGAATGAAATCTGTGGAGAGGAGAAAGAAAATGAGGAGGAGGAGGAGCACTATGGGGTCCTTGGTGCCCTCTGGCCTGTTTTCTTGCCAACCTTTCATTACCCAAAATAGTCAATAACATCACTGTCAGAGCGTTTGCAGCATTACTAGTATTAATGGACAAACCAGGAGCAAAATACAGCACGCAGACGCTTAGACGTTTAATAATGGTTTATCTACAAGGCATATATAGAAATATACGTGGTAGGAAAAATATCTTTCAAGCAATCAAACTTCTTAACTCTACACGGAGAACTCTGCAATGGATACAGGACACAAGGAGAGAGAACACGTCCTCAATAATGTCAGCCTTATATAGACACCTCTTAAAAGGGGTAAAGACTTCTGTGAACCCATTCTTCATCTTAAAAGGGCAATACCCACGCTACGCTGATTCATCCTTATTGCATCAGCCTTACAGCAGCTGGCAGCTATTAAATCTTATACCTCAACCATCACCGCTCTGGTGACGTTGCATAGTTGGGTCATGAAAGAGCTGCAAGGAATCGACCAAGCTCAGAGGGCACCTCAAGAAGTCAAAAGTGTTCTGAGACTGCACCAGATTTCAAGGGCCTCTGCTGTGGCGCCTTCTCCCCATTGGGGTCGTGGGCAATTCTTCAAGGAGTCCCCAAACCAGAATGGGACAGCAGTTCCCCCCTCTTTCACCAGCACTGTCAAAATTCCCTGGGATCTCTGAGTGGTCTCCCATTCTTAGGCCCACGTTCAAAAGATGGCGCAGTGAGTTCCCTTGAGTCTAGGTCATTATTTGCTTACACCTATAGAGTAGAGGTAGGATTCAGCCAGTTCTAGAGAACCGGTAGCGGAAATTTTGAGTAGTTGGAGAACCAGGCCAATCCCACCTCTGACTGGCCCCGCCCCCATCTAGTCTCCACCTCTGGAGTCCCAGCTGACTGGCTGGGTCTCCTTTGGTTGCCCCGCACAGGAGAACAGAGCTGGAAAGTAGGTTAGTGGGGAGGGGAGGGAAAGGAGATTCCCCTGCTATGCCCACCAAGCCACGCCCACAAACCAAGCCACCAAGCCACACCCACAGAACACCACGCCCACCAAGCCACACCCACAGCTGATTGACTAGGTCTCCTTTGGTTGCCCTGCACAGGAGAACGGAGCTGGAAAGCAGGTTAATGGGGTGGGGAGGGAAGGGGGATTTTGCATTATATCCTTCCCCTGCCATGCCCACCAAGCCACATCCACAGAACCGGTAGTAAAAAAAATTTGAATCCCACCATTGCCATAGACAGAATTTTAAACCTAGACATAGAATCATAGGGCTGGAAGGGACCTTAGAGGTCTTCTAGTCCAACTACCCGTGGCAGAAGTTCTTATACTTTATCCAGGAAAATTGTTTAAACTTATCAATTCCTTGTATGTTTTTCTACCAGGTTTGTCTGGAGCAGAATCCAGTAATTTATTCATTCTGCAGAGTGTTCTTAGCCATGAAAGCCACCTCCTGATGCCAATTAGCAGGAGACAGTGAGTTCTAGTTCCGCCTTAGCAGGAAAGGTGGCTGGGTGACTTTAGACCAATCACCAGGAGAGGGTGAGTTCTAATCCCACGTACAGCAAGAAAGGTGGCTGGGTGACTGGACTAATCATCAGGTGATGGTGAACTCTAGTCCCGCCTTAGGCATGAAGGCTGACTGGGTGACTCTGGGCCAATCACCAGGAGACAGTGAGTTCTAGTCCCGCCTTTGGCATGAGAGCCAGCTGAGTGACTCTGGGCCAATCACCAGGAGACGGTGAGTTCTAGTCCCGCCTTTTGCATGAGAGCCAGCTGAGTGACTCTGGGCCAAAAACCAGGAGACAGTGACTTCTAGTCCTGTTTTAGGCATGAAAGCCAGCTGGGTGACTTCCAGGTTTGTCTGGAGCAGAATCCAGTAATTTATTTATTCTGGGGCAGAGAGTTCTTAGCCATAAAAGCCAGCTCCTGATGCCAATTACCAGGAGACAGTGAATTCTAGTCCCACCTTAGGCACGAAAGCCAGCTGGGTGTCTGGGTCAATCACCAGGAACAGTGAATTCTAGTCCCACCTTAGGCAGGAAAGCTGGTTGGCTGACTTTGGGGCCATCACCAGGAGATGGTCAGTTTTAGTCCTGCCTTAGGCATGAAAGGTTGACTTTAGGCCAATCACCAGGAGAATGGTGAGTTCTAGTTTCTCCTCCTTAGGAAGGAAAGCCAGCTGGGTGCCTTTGGGCCAATCACCAAGAGAGGGTGAGTTCTAGTCCCATCTTAAGCACGAAAGCTGCAATTGAAGTCCTGCCATTCTACCTACATGACACATGTATTGCTCCTGCACAAAAAAGGCTTCCCTTGGTTGCACAGGCCCATCAGATGTGACTGGAAGTTCCCAAAATATTCCTGGACAAATTTCAGAGATGAGGAAAATCTCATCACCTCCCAGTTGTGATGCTTGCACAACCCAGGTCTCTTGGTGACTGAGCTAACCCATTTTTCCAAGTTTAGCCGGGGCATCGTAAGATCATCTAGGAGGGCTGATTCACACAGAGTGCTGAGACCCAGAAAAGCAAACCAAGATACAGGAATCATTGTCGATAGAAATCCAGCTGTATGTATGCATATAGGTATTTATTTATTGGATTTATATGTCGCCCATCTCATTCAGAGGTGGCTCCAAGCAGCCTACAAATTTTTTAGCTCAAATTTTAATATTTTCATTTTGGGTTGTTTAAATTTTTAAATTATTTCTTATTTGTTTTTATAATCTGCAAGCCACCCAGAGACACCTTGTAGAAATTTAATAGAGGATGGATGGATGGATGGATGGGTGGGTGGGTGGATGAATAGATAGATAGATAGATAGATAGATAGATAGATAGATAGATAGATAGATAGATAGATAGATAGATAGATAGATAGATAGATAGATAGATGATAGATAGATAGATAGATAGATGATAGATAGATAGATAGATAGATAGATAGATAGATAGATAGATAAAGAAAGAATAGATGACAGAGAATAGATTGAGAAAGATAATACAGTGAGAATAGAGATGATAATAGGGAGAAAGAAAAAATTGATAGTTTGAGAGAGAAGAGAGAATAGATTGAGAAAGAGAGTGAGAAGAGAGAGAAAGATGATAATACCGTAGATAGGGACGGAGAAAGAGAAAAAATAGATAATTGAGAGAGAATAGATTGAGAAAAAGATACAATAGAGAGAGGATAGATAATATGGAGGGAGAAAGAGGAAAAATAATAAATTGAGAGAGAATAGGTAGATGAGAAGAGAGAATACATAGATTGAGAGATAATATAGAGATGATAGAAAAAGGGACAGAACCAAGATCATGTGAAGTGTTAATACCACTTTATAAGGCCTTGGTAAGGCCACACTTGGAATTCGGCATTCAGCCACGATGTAAAAACAGATGTTGAGACTTTTTTAGAAAGAGTACAGAGAAGAGCAGCAATGAGGATTTGAGGACCGGAGGCTAAAACACATGAAGAATGGTTGCAGGAAGTGTTCCAATATCTCAGGGGTTGCCCCAAAGAAGAAGGAGTCAAGCTATTCTCCAAAGCCCCTGAAAACAAGACAAGAAACCACGGGTGGAAACTAATCAGGGAGAGAATCAACTTAGAACTAAGGAGAAATTTCCTGACAGAACAATTAGCCAGTGGAACAGCTTGCCACCAGAAGTTGTGAGTGCCTCATCACTGGAAGTTTTTAAGAAGAGATTGGATAACCATTTGTCTGAAATGGCATAAGGTTTCCTGCCTAGGCTGGGGGTTGGACTAGAAGACCTCCAAGGTCCCTTCCAACTCTTGTTATTGTTATTCTATTCGTAAAAATAGATAATAGATTGAGAGAGAATGCATAATAGATATGCATAATAGAATAGGTAATCGAGATGATAGATATAGGGAATAGGTTATAGATAAGAGAGAGGGAGGATAGAGATAATATGGAGAAGAGAATATATAATAGAGAAATGATAGATAATAGAGAAATTTTAGAATGCATCAAGTGAGAAACTTTTAAAATATTTTTGGGGGGATGCCGTCTCCTCTGCAATCCTGTCGTGTCTCCTCAGAACCACTAAATTTTTAAATTTTTAAAAATTTAAATTTTTTGTATTGTTTTAATCTGGCTGTACACCACCCCGAGTCCCAAATGGGAGAGGGGGCGGTATATAAATTAAATAAACATAAACAAAAGTGAAAGACCATAAAAAAACCCCAACTGAACAAGTAAGCATCTCCTGCTTGAACAGGGGGTTGGACTAGAAGACCTGTTAAGGTCCCTTCCAGCTCTTGTTATTCTGTATTCTGACGGGGCTGGACTGGAAGACCTCTTAAGGACCCTTCCAACCTTTGTTATTCTCTAATTCTGTAAGCCTGCGTATACCAGACCCACAAAGCCACCCAGCACCCAGCCAGAGGAAGAGGAGGCCAGCCGAGGTGCCTTTTCCGGGAGCCGAGAGCTAATCTCCAGAAAGCAGAAGGCTCTGGGGGGAAGTGAGGGCCCCTCGCCCTTTGGAAAGTGTCAACCTCCACAGCTTTGCGGTCTCGGCCTCGGTCGGTTTCCTGGGGCGGGGAGCCTTCCCCCACCCCCCTGCATTCTTCTGGCATTTCTTTTGCCTTTTGCCTACTGCTGGCCAGTCTCGGTTTTCCTGGTTTGGCCTTCCCATTCCTGAAACACAGAACAGAATTGTTTAAGGCTGGAAGGGACCTCGGAAGTCATCTAGTCCAACCCCCCCCCGCTCCGGACGTGAGACCTTCATACAAGTGGTTCTTGGCTTCCAATTATTTGTTTAGTGACTGCTCGAAGTTAGAACGACGCTGGAAAAAAAGGGACTTGGTTCCGTTTTCTCATACTTACGACCATTTTAGTGACCGTCAAAATTCAGGCATCTGGCAATTGAGTTTGTGAGTTTGTGAGTTTTGAGTTTTATTTAATTTATATACCGCCCCCTCTCCCAAATTGGGACTCGGGGCGGTGCACAGCCCAACTAAAAACAATACAATGCCAGATATAAAATTTGAAAACAGATTAAAAATGGATTAAATCTATGTGGGAAATTAAGACAACAATAAAATAATAAGAACAGGGTAAAAAAATAACAAATTTAAAACCTTCCAATATTTCTAGGCCAGACTGGCTTGTTGGAAAAGATAAGTCTTCAATTGACTCATATTGGTGACGGTTGTGTCCCGTGATCAACTTTTGTGACTTTTGGGCAAGCCTGATCAAGGAGAGAAGTCAGATGCACACAACAACTGTGTCTTCAACAATCCTTTGTCTGAAATGGGATAGGGTTTTCTGATCGAGCAGCGTGTTGGACTAGATAGCCTCTAAGGTCCCTTCTAACTCTATTATTCTCTATTATTCTATTCTGTTAGTTTAATGAAAAGGAGGGCTAGGGGAGACATTTTATTTATTGATTTATTTTTATTTTATTTTGTCAAGCAATTATTAGATAACAGGTATAAGTATAAATATAATTATGAATACATGAAATGGATATATATAAGAAAAATAAACATGATAACAGTCTTCCAATATTTGAGGGGCTGCTGCAAAGAAGAGGGGATTCAACTTATTTTCCGAAGCACCAGAAGGCAGGAGAAAAGGCGACAGGTGGAAACTAACCCAGGAGAGAAGCAACCTGGAATTAAGGAGAAATTTCTTCCTCCCCAGGACAAACAAAGGCTCATTTGCAGAGCAGCCTCGGGTACAAATAAACTCCCTGGTGGAGCCAAGGTCAGAGTTTTCCACTGGTTGTGCTGAGAAGGGCTCAGTGGTGGGTGGGCTGAAAGTGAAAGCTCTCCCAAACAGAGACCAGTTCAAAGAATTCTCCATCCCAGCCTGGAGGGCCAAAGGTCAGTTTCGCTGGAGGGAACTTCAAAGGTCAGCTTTGCCTTCCCTTCGATCCTGAAATCCACATTTCTTTGGTAATTCCGCCTGCTGGTTTGAGCCCCCCCTTCCTCATAAGAACGCCACAAAGCAAAGGAATAACAGGATGATGACAAGAGTTGGAAGGGACCCTGGAGGTCTTCTAGTCCAACCCCTGCACAAACAAAAGACCCTATATACAATTTCAAAGAAATGGCTGCCCGATCTCCAGAGATCAAGCAGCCACAACTTCTGGAAGGAAGCCATTTCACTGGTTAATTGTTCTCACCAGGGGTGGGATTCAAAATTTTTAACAATCGGTTCTGTGGGCGTGGCTTAGGCGGTGGGCGTGGCTTGGTGGTCATGTGACTGGGTGGACATGGCTTGGTGGTCATGTTATTGGCTGGCCGTGGCCAACTCAATATCACTCACATCAAGGCACGCATCTCCTCGCCTGGCCTCTCATGACTGTAGGGATGTTACAACAGTCGTAAGTGTGAAAAACGGTCATAAGTCACTTTTTTCAGTGCCATTATAACTTCGAATGATCACTCCACACAAGCAAAGTACCAGCAAAGGAGGGAAAAATAACTCCAGAAAGGTTCCTGAGACAGGGAGTCTAGTCCTGCCAAGAATGTAATAAGGGTTAACGGAGAGGCAGTTTCTGTAAGCAACCCCAGAATGTTTCCTTCCTGCCTTCCTTACAGGATTAGGCCAGTCATTTCTTCTAACAACCGGTTCTCCGAACTGCTTAGAAGGTTAACAACTGGTTCTAGCAAATAGGTGCGAGCTGGTAGAATCCCACCCCTGGTTCTCACTGTTGGGAAAGTTCTCCTTATTTTTAGGTTGGATCTCTCCTTGATTAGTTTCTGGGTTCTGGATTCGTTTCTGGATTAGGACTGGATTCTGGACTGGAAGTCAGATATGACATCTGAAATGGCAGTGTTTAATTATTAGTGGGACTGGAGCAGCAGAGTTGGTTTTAAAGTGATATGTTCATTTTTATCTACTCTCTTCTAGCACTGATGATGTTATCTACTGGGGTTGTGAAACGTCTGCAAGAAAACTACCAATCTCAGAGGGCACTGCAGTGGTGGGATTCAAATTTTTTATTTATTTATTTATTTATTTTTGGCAACAAACATTGACGAATACGAACATAAAACATTAAATAAAACAATCTTTCCATTGTATAGTGTGTCGGTTGGTACATATCTTTGTGCACAAAATCAACCGTCTTTCCCTTCTAGATTTAAATTAAAATTCATATTGTATAAATCAACTATGCATATATTATAGTTTTATCAAATCATTATTAGACTTTAATTACAAATTCACATCATCCTTTTTGAGCAAATCTCAACTTTTACAAAACCTAGCTCACAATATTCATTTCATTGTAATCAATTATAATAACATCATTGCATTCTTATCTTTACTATTATGTTATTTTTATATTATACTATATTTTACTTCTCTATTTTCTTATCTAGCCATTGATAAAATAAATCCCAGATTTTGTAATGTTCTTTATCTTCTTGCTCTCTAATTGCTAATGTCAATTTACTCATTTCTGCACATTCCATTATTTTCTTAATCACCTCCTCTTCTATTGGAATTTTTTCGCTTTTCCAGTTTTTAGCAAATACAATTCTAGCTGCTGTTAAAATATTTATAATCAAATATATCAATTCTCTACTGTATCCTTCAGGTATTCAACAAAATTTACTACCGGTTCTGTGGCGTGGCTGGGTGGGCGTGGCAGGGGAAGGATATAATGCAAAATCCCTCTTCCCTCCCCACCCCACTAACCTGCTTTCCAGCTCTGTTCTCCTGGGCAGGGCAACCAAAGAAGACCCAGCCGATCAGCTAGGATTCAATGGGAGGCAGAGAAGAGATGGGGTTGGTGGGGCCAGTCAGAGGTGGGATTGGCTGGTTCTCCGAACAGCTCAAAAGTTCTCCAGAACTGGTCAGAATTGGCTGAATTCACCACCCCTGGCACCAAGGACCCCACAATTCTCCTTCTTTTTCTCTTCCTCCTCCTCCTCTTCCTCCTCTTTGCAATCCCCCCTCCCTTCTAGCACTGATGATGTTACCTGGTTTGGGTCCTGAAACGTCTGCAAGAAAACCACCCAGCTCAGAGAGCACCAAGGACCCCACAGTTCTCCTTCCCCTCCCCCCATCCTCCCTTCTAGTACTGATGATGTTACCTAGTTGGGTCATGAAATGTCTGCAAGAAAACCAGCCAGCTCAGAGAGCACCCAGGAGCCCCCATTTCAACCACTACAAAAAGTCTCTGCTATTGGTATCACCTTAATCTTTGCGTGCAAACCCAACCATTGGTCAGGAAGCTATGTGGATGGCAAGCGTGCCTTGCTTTGACATGTGAAGCGGGTCTCTAGCTAGGTTTTCATACAAAACCATTGCTAAGCAGGAACCCAGTCAACTGTGGTGGGCTGAACAATTTTACCTATCATCTATATCTACCTACGGTACCTACCTACCTACCTATCTACTATACCAACCTATGGTCCGTCCATCCATCTCTCTCTCTCTCTCTCTCATCTATCTATTTCTTTCATCTATCTGTCATCTCTCTCTCATCTATCTATGTATCATCTCTCTCTCTCATCTATATATCATCTGTGTGTATGTGTGTATCAACCTATCATCTTATCATCTGTCTGTCTATCTATCTATCTATCTATCTATCTATCTAT
>CM042842.1:132307286-132329786 GCA_023653725.1 Bungarus multicinctus | reverse complement strand
TAAGGGAATCCTTGCGGTTGTGAAATCCGTCACACGGTTGTTCAGCGAATCTGGCTTCCCCCCCCCCCCATGGATTTCGTCACAAAAAGGGGACACACACTGCGACGGTTATCACTATGAGTCAGCGGCCAAGTATCTGAATTTTGATCAGTTGTAAGCGTGAAAAACGGTCATAAGTCACTTTTTGGGGATTTTGGTTTTCTCAGTCTTTTATTATTGTCTCTATTCTGCATCACAGCATTTTTTCCAATTTATATTTCTGCAAAATGAATACAGCTGCCTTTCGAAATGTCCTACCTTAAATAAGCCCTGAGTATTTTTAAAGCACTTTAAAAAATTGTAATTTGTATCTTGCAACAACGAATCTGCCAACGACAAACGGTTATACATTAATGGAGAAAATTGTTTTCAAAAAATCATAATCCCCACTGCCTTTCTTAATAGCGCAACAGGAACTTGTTTGAAACATAACAACTAGTAACAGTTTATATAATTTTTAAAATGTGAAAAATCTCATCTATTTCAATTGTTCAACAAATGATTCTGTTTAGCTTGGTGCGGAAGACTTCCGGATTTTAAGTCTGTGCATATATATATATTATCAATGTTCAAATTTGAACTAATAGGAAAAGTACCAGTAGTATGATCAAAATTATAAAGTGCAATTCACAATAATAGTGCATTAGTCTAATACAAAAAAAAAAAAAGTGGAATAATTTGTTTACTCCAAGAAACCTAGTTCAGGAAAAAGTTGCCTGCAAACAAGAGTTAAGTAGAAAAAGAAAGCCACAAGAAAAGGTCTGAGAAACATGTAGAATAGAATTCTTGTATTGGCCAAGTGTGGTTGGACACACAAGGAATTTGTCTTGGTGCAAATGCTCTCAGTGTACATAAAATAAAAGATACATTAGTCAAGAGTCAAGAATCATCAGGTTCAACACTTAATAGTCATAGGGTACAATAGAATAGAATAGAATAGAATAGAATAGAATAGAATAGAATAGAATAGAATAGAATAGAATAGAATAGAATAGAATTCTTGTATTGGCCAAGTGTGGTTGGACACACAAGGAATTTGTCTTGGTGCAAATGCTCTCAGTGTACATAAAAGAAAAGAGACATTAGTCAAGAGTGAGGAATCATCAGGTTCAACACTTAATAATAGTCATAGGGTACAATAGAATAGAATAGAAGGATATAGGAATAGAATTTAAATAGAATGGGATGGGATGGGATGGGATGGAACAGGATAGAGAATAGAATAGAATAAGAATAGACTAGACTAGACTAGACTAGACTAGACTAGACTAGAATAGAATAGAATAGAATAGAATAGAATAGAATTCTTGTATTGGCCAAGTGTGGTTGGACACACAAGGAATTTGTCTTGGTGCAAATGCTCTCAGTGTACATAAAAGAAAAGAGACATTAGTCAAGAGTGAGGAATCATCAGGTTCAACACTTAATAATAGTCATAGGGTACAATAGAATAGAATAGAAGGATATAGGAATAGAATTTAAATAGAATGGGATGGGATGGGATGGGATGGAACAGGATAGAGAATAGAATAGAATAAGAATAGACTAGACTAGACTAGACTAGACTAGACTAGACTAGAATAGAATAGAATAGAATAGAATAGAATTCTTTTACTGGCCAAGCGTGATTGGACACACAAGGAATTTGTCTTTGGTGCAAATGTTCTCAGTGTACATAAAAGAAAAGAGACATTCATCAAGAGTCAAAAATCATCAGATACAACACTTAATAATAGTCATAGGGTACAATAAGCAATCAAATCATACTAGCAAGTCAATAAAAATTGTGAGGATTCAAGCGACAAAGTTACAGTCATACCGTCATAAGTGGGAGGGGATGGGTGATAAGGAGTGATGAGAAGGTTAATAGTAATAGTAGTGCAGACTTTCTAAATAGTTGGACAGTGTTGAAGGAATTATGTGTTTAGCAGAGTGATGGCGTTTGGGAAAAAACTGTTCTTTTGTCTAGTTGTTCTGGTGTGCAGTGCTCTATAGTGTCGTTTTGAGGGAAGGAGTTGAAACAGTTTATGTCCGGGATGTGAGGGGTCTGTAAATATTTTCACAGCCGCCTTTTTGACTCCTGCAGTATACAGGTCCTCAATGGAAGGCAGGTTGGTAGTAATTGTTTTTTCTGCAGTCCTAATTATCCTCTGGAGTCTGTGTCTGTTCTGTTGGGTTGCAGAGCCAAACCGGACAGATATAGAGGTGCAGATGATAGACTCAATAATTCCTCTGTAGAACTGGATCAGCAGCTCCTTGGGCACGTTGAGCTTCCTAAGTTGGTGCAGAACGAAATGTCCAAGGAACATCAGCTCTTGAGTGGATCCAAAGAAGCCTGAGAAGTTTTCGTTAGCTATTTCTTCAGCCAACACATTTCCTTTGGCAGAAAATGAGTTAGGTTTTAGACAGAAAAGGTCAATTTGACAAGGAGCTTTTATGCAAGTTATCCAGTTTCCACCTCACTTTTTTATTTTCTGAGATTGGGCAGCATACAGAAAGACAGGTGAATTTATTTTTCTAATAGGAAGCGAGGTTCCCAACTTTTTTCAATGCCATTGTAGCTTTGAGCAGTCACTAAATGGAACTGTTGTATGTTGAGGAACACCTTCTGCTGAAAAGACCCATCCACCCACCCCAGAGGGGAGGAAGCTACTGTTCTCATTCCTATCCTGTGTCTTGAGCTGCTGCTAGTTTCCTCGTGACAGGAAGCGGGGAGCGGAAATAACCCGAAATGGAGAAGTAAAACCAAAGCCCCAGACAAGAAATTCAGAAACTCCCAACTTCTTCACCACGGAAGCAGCAAGAACCAAAGCAATCCACATTTCCCCAGTTAAAAACACACACACACAATTTCTAACTGTAGAAACAACCTTTGCAGGATTGGGGTTTGGTTAGTATAGAAAAAAGAAGGGCTGGATTGAGAATAACTTGATTGTCACTTTGAACGTATGCCAATCGTCATACATTAAAATCAAATTTTGTTGCATGCAGCTCTCAAAAGGGTTGTCCCCAAATCCAAAATGCACAACATATCCATGGCAGAATAAATGAATAAATAAGAATGGAATGGAGTGGAGTGGAGCAGAGCAGAGTAGAGTAGAATAGAATAGAATAATAACTTTAATGCCACTTTGAATGTACACTAATCGGCATATATTAAAATGAAATTTCATTGCATGCAGCTCTCAAAAGGCCACCACCTCCAATATACACGACATGAACATGACAGTATAAATGAATAAATAAAAAAGAATAGAATATAGAACAGAACAGAAAATAGAATAGAATAGAATTAGAATAGAGTAGAATGTAGAATGGAATAGAATATAGAATAGAATAAAGTGGAATGCAATGGAATAAATAGAGAATAGAATAGAACAGAACAAAACAGAATAAGAAAGAACAAAACAATAAGGAATAGAGTAGAGTGGAATGGAATGGAATAAAGTAGAGTAGAATAGAGTAGAGTAGAGTAGAGTAGAGTAGAGTAGAGTAGAGTAGAGTAGAGTAGAGTAGAGTAGAAAGTATAGAATAGAAAAGAGAAAGAATAGAATAGAATAGAACAGAATAATATATAGAATGGAATAGAATAATAACTTTTATTATCACTTTAAATGTACAGTAATCGGCATACATTAAAATGAAATTTCATTGCATACAGCTCTCCACCTCTAATATACTCTACATAAACATGGCTAGATAAATAAATAAATACAAAACCTATGCATATACTCACATATATGATATGATACAGAGAAACAACAGTCTAGCTCAAATGTATACATCTAAGTGGCAAGAACAATGAATGTTGCAAGTTTATCAACTATTTAGGGGGATGACGGTAGCAGCCTTCCAGTATCTGAGGGGCTGCCCCAAAGAAGGGAGCGTTCACATTATTTTCCAAAGCCCCTGAAGGCAGGACAAGAAGCAACTGATGGAAAGTAATCAAGGAGAGAAGCAACCTGGAATTAAGGAGGAATTTCTTGACTGTGAGAATTAAATCAGTGGAACTGCTTGCTACTAGAAGTTGGACAACCATTTGTCTGAAGTGGTTGAGATTTCCTGCTTGCATAGGGGGTTGGACTAGAAGACCTCCAAGGTCTCTTCCAGCTCTATTCTGATTGATTGATTGAATTGAAATAAGGATGAAATGCATGGCCTACAGGAAGCTAGAGGGATGTGTGTGTGAGAGAGAATACACTCTGTGTGTGTGTGTGTGTGGGGGGTTAAATTTAACACAAAATTGTCATTCCACAACTCCTGGAGAGAACCAGAGTGCAAAACCCACAGGTTCATTTTTTTTCCACCGAGCCTGGTGTCTCAATGCCATTCTAGCATCTTTTCTTTTTAACTTGTGAAACCGCTTTTGTGTGGTTGTTAGGGTTTTTTTTCATCATACATGGCAACTGAGCCCCTTTCTTCCTGCAAAGTCGCTTCTCTGAAATTGGGAACTTGAAAGGTAAAATATATAATTCTACATTTCTAAACAGCGGCCAGGATAGCTTTCTCACAAATGTTTAAAATGTTTAAAACTCCTGATATCAGGGCTGGGATTCTACAGGTTTATACCTATTTGCTAGAACCGGTTGTTAACATTCTAAGCAGTTCGGAGAACCGGTTGTTAGAAGAAATTACTGGCCTAATCCTGTAAGGAAGGCAGGAAGGAAACATTCTGGTGTTGCTTACAGAAACTGCCTCTCCGTTAACCCTGATTACATTCTTGGCAGGACTAGACTTCCTGTCTTAGGAACTTCTCTAGAGTTTTTTTCTCTTCCTTTGCTGGTACTTTGCTTGTGTGGAGGGACCATTCAAAGTTACAATGGCACTGAAAAAAGTGACTTATGACCCTTTTTCACACTTACGACTGTTGCAGCATCCCCACAGTCATGAGAGGCCAGGCGAGGAGATGCGTGCCTCGATGTGAGTGATGTTGAATTGGCCACGCCCAGCCAATCACATGACCACCAAGCCACGCCCACCCAGTCACATGACCACCTAAGCCACGCCTACAGAACCGGTTGTTAAAAATTTTGAATCCCACCCCTGCCTGCTATCTCTAGTGAGGAATTAGTCCAACAAAAAAAAATAATGGGATGTGCTGAAGTGAATATGCTCACATTAAAAATGAAAGAGAAAGAGGACTCTGAGTATTTTGCAGTCTGGCACAAACGGTATGAATGGATAGCGAATAGAGGTAAGAAGTAAGACATGAAGACTAACCGTAGGAGACCTTA
Source organism: Bungarus multicinctus (assembly GCA_023653725.1). Classification (NCBI taxonomy): domain Eukaryota; kingdom Metazoa; phylum Chordata; class Lepidosauria; order Squamata; family Elapidae; genus Bungarus; species Bungarus multicinctus. The sequence goes on along the minus strand of CM042842.1, from coordinate 132,324,513 downwards.
AGAAAACGATTTGTAAATATGTAAAATATGTAAGGCTATATGATAGAATCAATTATTGACAAAGATAATGGTTATTGATAGTTGTATGTTAAGCATATTAAGACTTACAAGTGAACAATATCTGTAGATGTCAAAACGCTGTTGAAAATGTGATTATGATTTGAGTTGTATTGGTGGAAAACACAATAAAAATCTTCTTTTTTTTTAAAAAAAGGAAGAGTTCCCCATGCAATTCCGGGCAGACGCCCTCCGGTCTCTGATCTTTACCTTGAATTTTACACACACACACACACACACACACACAGAGCCCCCCCCCCCTCCCAGATTCACACGTGGATCCCTTTCCGCCCTCTTTGTGCATGCAGTGCAATTGGGAGGCTGCAGAGGGGGCCAGAAGACAGCTTAGGGTCCTATAAATTCCCCCCACCCCCCTCCTCAGTTCTATGCATGGAGTTTGCACCCTTGGAAAGGGAAGTGGGGAAGGGGCAGGGATGCTGGGTGGCTTTTGAAAGGATCTCCCTCTCTGAAAAAAACCAGAGGGGAAACAACTGGAACAGGTCACTGGCCGAGACATTTTCGAGTGTGGCAGGAGGGCGGAAGCGAAGATAAATCTATCCGTGTTGAAAGACCACACCAGAGCTAGTTTGAGGGATGGGGAGACCCTGGAAAGAGTGCACAGAAGATCAACAAAGATGGTTAGCGGGCTGGAGGCAAAAAGCACATGAAGAACGGTTGCAGGAATTTGGGGGTTATTTATTTTATTATTTATTGATTGTTTCGATTTGTATACCGCCTCCCCCTCTCCCAAAAAGGGACTCGGGGCGGTGAACAGCCACCATAAAAACATACAATTAGAAAAGTTAAAAAAAATGTTTAAAAATTAATTAAATAGATGGCTAAGACCAATAAAAACCCGTAAAAGATTAAAATCAAATTAAAAACCCTACTCATAACGTTACGCCAGACCGGCCTGTTGGAAAAGGTGGGTCTTAAGTGGTCGTCGGAAGGCCCGTTGGTCGTTAATGGCTTGCATCTCCGCCGGTAGCTCGTTCCAAAGGGAGGGTGCTCCCACAGAGAAGGCCCGCACCCTCGGGGCTGCCAACCGACATCGGCCAGTCTGCGGCACCCCGAGGAGGCCCACCCTGTGGGAGCGCACCGGCCGGCGGGAGGCCAATGGTGGCAGCAGGCGGTCCCGCAAGTACCCGGGTCCCAAGCCATGGAGCGCTTTAAAGATGGTCACTAGCACCTTGAATCGCACCCGGAAGGCCACCGGAAGCCAGTGCAGCTCGCGCAGGAGCTGTGTAATATGGGAGCTCTGAGAAGCCCCCAAGATCACCCGCGCGGCCGCACTCTGCACCAGTTGAAGCCTCTGGATGCTCTTCAAGGGGAGCCCCATATAGAGAGCATTGCAATAATCTAGGCAATAACAATAATTGGGATGTCCAATTTAAGGAAGAGAAGGACAAGGGGAGACACGATAGCAGTCTTCCAATATCTCAGGGGCTGCCCCAAAGAAGAGGGAGTCAAGCTATGCTCCAAAGCCCCTGAAGGCAGGACAAGAAGCAACGGATGGAGACTAATCAAGAAGTAACTTTGAATTAAAGAGCACCTTTTTTTTTTGCAATCATTTTTTTATTTTTACATTTTAAAAACATCTCTTTCAGTGAACAATGTGGTTCCAGGTTTTTACACTTCAATACAAACATGACCTTAATATATATTTATCTTTCATATTCAGTTCTATACCATATCATTACTTCCATTTTTCCATACATTTTCTCCAATATTCTTATTTTCTTTACACTTATTAGATCCATTTTCAATTTAATCTTAACTTCATTCCTTTTTCTTTAACTATTCTCATATCTTGTTTTATAGCCTTAGCATTCTTATTTTTTAATTCTAAATTCATTATACCTTTACGCTTTTATCTGTCACATTTCCAATTTTATCGCGTACTTTTGTTTCATTGTTCAGTAAGGTTCATCTTAAATCTAGTAATTCAACAAGTTTCCCCCTTTAATTACCAAGTAGTGTGTACCACCCCTAAGGAGAAACTTCCTATCAGTGAGGACAATGAACCAGTGGAACTGCTTGCCACCAGAAGTTGTGGGAGCTCCATCACAGGAGGCTTTTAAGAAGAGACTGGACAGCCATTTGTCTGGCATGGGATAGGGTTTCCTGTCTGAGCAGGGGGTTGGACTAGAAGACCTCCAAGGTCCCTTCCAACTCTGTTATTCTGCAATCTGCATAAAACACCAGACCATTTCTACAAAGATAATGAATGGATCTGGAAGCTAAACTCTATAATGAACATAGAGTTGCAAGAATTGGGTATGTCTAGTCTAGGGAAGAGAAGAAGTCCAGGGCAGACAGGAGAGCAGTCTTCCAATATTTGAGAAGATGCCCCAAAGAAGAGGGGGTCAAGCTATTCTCCAAAGCCCCAGAAGGCAGGACAAGAAGCAACAGGTGGAAACTAATCAAAGAGAGAAGCAACCTGGGACTAAGGAGGAACTTCCTGACAGTGAGGACAATTAATCAGTGGAACTGCTTGCCACTAGAAGTTGTGGGTGCTCCAACACTGGAGTTTTTAAAGAAGAGACTGGACAGTTACTAGTCTGAAATGGTATAAGGTTTCCTGCCTAAGCAAGGGGCTGGACTAGAAGTCCCTTCCTGCTTACTCTATTCTATTCTAAGGACTAGTGGTGACATGATAACTATGTTCCAACATTTGAGGGGCTGCCCCAAAGAAGAGGGAGTCAAGCTATTCTCCAAACCACCTGAAGGCAGGACAAGAAGCAACACATGGAAACTCATCAATGTGGCATTCAGGAGGAATTTCCTGACAGTGAGGACAACTGTGGGTGCTCCATCAATGCAAGCTTTTAAGAAGATATTAGAACAAGGGCCTTCAAACTTGGCAAGTTTAAGACTTGTGGACTTCAACTCCCAGAATCCCTGAGCTAACATGGCTGGAGGAGGAATTCTGGGAGTTGTAGTCCACAAGTCTTAAAGCTGTCAAGTTTGAAGACCCCTGATCTACAGTATCTATATTCATCTCTATCTATCTATCTATCTATCTATCTATCTATCTATCTATCTATCTATCTATCTATCTATCTATCTATCTATCTATCTATCTATCTATCTATCTATCTATCTATCTATCTATCTTTCTATCCATCCACCCACCCACCCATCCATCCACCCACCCATCCATCCATCCTATCTATCTATTCCAAGTGTTTTCAAACTTGGCAGGTTTTAGACTTGTGGACTTCAACTCCCAGAATTCTTGAGCTAATATGACTGGAGGAGGAATTCTGGGAGTTGAAGTCCACAAGTCTTAAAGCTGTCAAGTTTGAAGACCCCTGATCTACAGTATCTCTGTCTGTCGGTCTGTCCGTCCATCCAACCATCTATCTAATCCAAGTGTTTTCAAACTTGGCAAGTTTAAGACTTGTGGACTTCAATTCCCCAGAATCCCTGAGCTGGAGGAGGAATTCTGGGAGTTGAAGTCCACAAGTCTTAAAGCTGTCAGGTTTGAAGACTCCTGCATTAGACAGTCTGGAATGGTCTAGGCCAGGGTCTCCTGCTTGAACACTGGGTTGGACTAGAAGACCTGGAGAAGTCCCTTCCAACTCTGTTATTCTGTAGTATGGTGCGCATCAAGAGGTGGTTCAGATGGCCGCTGGAAATCCAATTCTGGAATGCATTCAGTCGAAACTGGGTTTGTTTTTTTAACCAAAGAGACCTTTGCGTGCTCCTGTTGAAAAGAGACAGTTGCCAAACTTACTTGGTGCGACAGTTGTGTCCGTCTAGCAGCCGAGCAGTCAAGCATTCCAGGTCAACCTAGAGATCTAGGCCAATCTGTGGCTAGGAACACAAGGAAAGCTAAGAACATCAAGTTATTGTTGACTCCCACCGTCCTTCACCCTGGTTTGGACTGGACTGACTGGTGCATCTGGAGAGAGGCAGGTGCAAAACCTCATGGGTGCCAGAGGTATACTGCTGCTGAACATGGAGGCCCCATTAAGTCATGGAAGCTAATGTCCCAATTGAAGCTTTTTATCTTCTATCTATCTATATAAAAGCGAAATACGCTCACGCATCATCACAAAATCTCCAGAACTTGAAATTTGGCACGTAGGTTCCTCTTGGCTTTTAGGGGCTCATTAAGAAAGGATTTTGCAAAATGACCATCAGAGCATTAGTATTTCCCATATTATTATTATTATTATTATTATTATTATTATTATTATTATTATTATTATTATTATTATTATTATTATTATGCTCTGATGCTAAGGAGTTCTACTCACCCTCCGCACCTGAAAAGAAATCTCTTCCAAATGCAAAACACAAGCAGAGGAGAGGAGATTCAGTTTCAGTTTCAACTTTAGTCCAGAACAGTTGAGCTAAGCCACGCCCAGGCTCCTTACTGTCTCCTTCTTGCTCACGCAGCAAATACTGTTTCAGTTTCCAAACAGCCCTCCACTTTCTCTCACACTGACAGATGAATACCGATGGATGCTGGTAGGCAGAGGAACAATCCCCCCCCGCCCCCAATATTTTCCTCTCCAGAAATTAAGCCCGACTGCATCGTTTCGGAGCACAGCAAGGGTATCGAGTTAGTTCCTGCATAAAATGCAACTCGGGAGCCAGGAGAGGGAGCACAGCCCGCTGTCTCTCCTCCAGGGAGGGGGGCTCGGAGAGGGCAGTGGGGTTATTGGGGAGAAGGAACGCCTGGGCCCAAGCACAGAAGGGGCCTGGCTTGTCCGATAATGAGCAATAAATACATAACTGGATAAGGCTAATGAAGAAAAACGGCCGGCGGTGGGTGGAATTAAGAGCTAAGCATTACTAGGCAGAACAACAAGGCCTTTCTCAGGAGGGAGAGCTGGGCCTCCCAACTGGGCTCCCCCCCCCCTTAAATGTTTCAGTTGCTTTCCTTCCTTCCGGCCTGATAATTTCGGCAAATTAAAATCCATTTTCCTTCCTCCCTTCCTATAAAATCAAAATCTATCTTCTCTCCTCCCTCCTTCCTTCATTTTTCTCCTTCCTTCCTCCTTCCCTGCTTCCTTCCTTCTCTCATGACTGTTTCTTTTTCTTCCTTCCGTCCCTCCATCCCTCCCTCCCTCCCACCCTCCCTTCCTTCTCTCCTCCTTCCTTCCTCCTTCCCTGCTTCCTTCCTTCTCTCATGACTGTCTCTTTTTCTTCCTTCCTTCCTTCCGTCCCTCCCTCCCACCCTCCCTTCCTTCTCTCCTCCTTCCTTCCTCCTTCCCTGCTTCCTTCCTTCCTTCTCTCATGACTGTCTCTTTTCCTTCCTTCCTTCCTTCCTTCCTTCCTCCTTCCTTTCTTTCTTCCAACCCTCCCTTCCTTCTCTCCTCCTTCCTTCCCTGCTTGCTTCCTTCTCTCATGACTGTCTCTTTTCCTTCGTTCCTTCCTCCCTCCCTTCCTTCCTCCCTCCCTCCTTCTTTACTTTCTTCCCACCCTCCCTTCCTTCTCTCCTCCTTCCTTCCTCTTCCCTGCTTCCTCCCTTCTCTCATTGTCTCTTTTCCTTCCTTCCTTCCTTCCTTCCTCCTTCCCTCCCACCCTCCCTCCAGGGGTGGGATTCAAAACTCCCAGCAACCGGTTCGCTGCTGGTTTGTTGGATGGGCGGGGCCATGGTGGGCGGGGCCTACCAGAGCTTCTTGTTTCCAGCTTCCAGTTGGCCTCCAGAGCCGGGGGAAGCTGTTTTCACCCTCCCAAGGGTCCGGAGGCCTCCCCCAGCCCCTTTGGGTGGGCGAAAATAGCCTCTCCCGGCCTTTGGAGGCCCACCGGAAGCCGGAAATAAGCCTGTTTTGTCACTTCCGGTTTTTCTGGGAAGGCTGTTTCGCCCTCCCAAGGGTCCAGAGGCAGGGGTGGGATTCTATCGGTTCGGACCGGTTCACACGAACTGGATGTTTGTTGAACCGGTATTTCTTTTTTTTAAATTTGTTTATTCAAAGTTTCAGAAAAAATATTTGAAAAAAGAGAAACTTGTTCTCACATTTTGCAGCATTTTCATAACAGTGTACATTTCTGTTAGTGTCAGTTAAAGTCATTTGTTACAAATCTATAACTTATTTCCTAAATCCTTCTTTATTTATGTGATTATTACATTATAATACAGTATTTATTTATATTACTTTACATATATACATAGCTATATATACATTTATCCTTGTTCCTATTTTTCCTTGATATTTCTTTAATCATTTTCATTAGACATCTTTACTTCCTTTTTTCTTCAACCATTTGTACCATATATTCCATATTGTAAAGAAATCTCCCTCTTCCTTATTTTTTAATAGCATAGTTAATCTGATCATTTCTGCGCATTGGTGAATTTTGTTAATTATTGCCAGGTCTGTGGGTTACCACTGTTGATTTCCAGATTTGGGCAAAGGCTATGCTTGCTATTGTGATGATGTGTAATATTAGATGCTGGTGTTTTTTGCTCCATGTCGATTTTGGCATTCCCAATAAGAAGGTCTCTGGGTTAAATGTAATCTTTAGTTTTGTCATTTCTTCTAACCATACCAGTATCTTAGACCAGTACTTTCGTGCTTTAGGACACGTCCACCACATGTGAAAATACATTCCCTGGCTATATTTACACTTCCAACATTTGAGTGACATATTGGGGAACATTCTACACTGATTTGGTATTTCAAATGACCGGCTGGCCTCGCCCATCCCACCTGTCCCCTCCCCGGAGTCTCCACGCGGCCCATTTTCAATGGAAGTAAGTCCGCACGGAGGCTCTGGAAGGGGGAAAAACGGGCCTTCCAGACGTTCGGAAACGGACCTGTTTTCAGTTTCTGGAGGGCCTCCAGAGACCGGGGGAGGCTGTTTTCGCCCTTTCAGAGGCCCGGGGGAAGCCTCTGGACCCTTGCGAGGGCGAAAATGGGCTCCACCGGGCTCTGGAGGCCCACCGGAAGCCGGAAAGAGGAAGTTCCGGCAGGCCACACCCACACCCACATCCCTGCCTGGTTGCTGGGATTTTTGACTCCCACCCCTGTCCAGAGGCCTCCCCTGGGCCTTTGGGAGGGCAAAAATGGGCCCACCGGAAGCCAGGAGTAGGCCCGGTTTGCCACTTCCGGTTTTCCCAGGAAGGCTGTTTTTCACCCTCCCAAGGGTCCATCGATCGTTCCTTGTCTGGCCTTCGGGTGCCTTGGAAAATAGCTTGACCCCCTTCCTTCTCTCTGGGGCAGCCACTCAAGTATTGGAAGGCTGCTCTCCTGTCTCCCCTGGTCCTTCTCTTCTCTTCACTAGAGTAGCCAGGCCCAGTTCCTGCAACCGTTCATCATATATTTGAGCCTCCAATCATCCCCTCATCATCCTGGTTGCTCTTCTCTGCACTCTTTCCTGTCTCTCTCCCTCCCCCTCCCTCCCTCCCTGCTTTCCTCCTTCCTTCATTGGCTTCTTCCTTCTCTCATTCTTATTCCCTCTCCTTCCTTCCTGTTTTCCTTCCTTCCCTCCCTCCCTGCCTCCCTCTCTCCTTCCTTCCTTCCTTTCTTTCTTTCTTCCTTTCCCCTCCCTGCCTCCCTCCCTCCCTCCCTCCCTCCTTCCTTCCTTCTTTTCCCCTCCCTGCCTTCCTCCTTCCTTCCTTCCTTCCTTTTTTTCCCCTCCCTGCCTCCCTCCCTGCCTCCTTCCTTCCTTCCTTCCTTCCTTTCTTCCTTCCTTCTTTTCCCCTCCCTGCCTCCCTCATCTGCCCTGTGGACCTGACTGTCGTCCTGCTTCTTTCCCATCCTTTCTCTTGCCCACCCCAATCCTGAGTGGACTCCCAGGGGTGCCCCGCCAGGGCCAAGGCTCAGGGCTGCCTCCCCCCATCCCAAAGGACTCAGCAGCCCAGCCCAGAGCAACTCCAGGTTGGATCTCCTTCCCTGCAGGCTCTGAGCCGCCCAGCCCTTCTCCTCCTCACCTGTTGGCTGGGCCTCAAAAGCAACAGGTGAGATGGGGGAGGGTCTCCCCAAAAGGCAGCTCTCTCCCTGGTCCTCTTCCTCCCTTTCCTCAGCCCCTCCCCTCGTGGGAAAAGCTCCCTTGATTTCCTGCCTCCTGGAATGGGGATGGGGGAGGAGCATCCCAGCAATTTTCTTTCTTTCTTTCTTTCTTTCTTTCTTTCTTTCTTTCTTTCTTTCTTTCTTTCTTTCTTTCTTTCTTTCTTCTCTCTCCATCCCGTTCTTTCTCCCCCTCTTATTTCCTCTGTCCTTCTCTCTCATCCTCCCTCCTCTTTCTCTCTCCCTCGCCCTCTCTTTCTCACTCTCTCCCTGCATCTTTCACTCTCTCTGTGTCTCTTTTTCTCTCCCTCCCTCTCCTCTCTCTCTTCTTTCTCTTTCCCTCTCTCTTTTTTTCTCCCTCTCCCTCCCTCCTCTTTCTGTCTTCTTCCCTCTCTGTCTTTCTCTCTCTCCCACTTCTCTCCCTCTCCCTTTCTCCCTCCCTCCTCTCTCTGTCTCTCTCCCTCTCTCTCCTTCCAGCCTCCCCAACCATCCCAGCTCCTCCTGCCTCCCCGGCTGGCAGCAGGCCGGCCTTGGCAGCTCCGCGTCGCCCTCCATTGGAGGATGCGCCTGGCTTCCCAGCCAAGCCCCAGCCAGCCCGGAGGGAGCCCTCTGGCTCCCTCTCAGCCGCCCCCGGACCCTGCCAGGAAGACCCCCTCCTGGCCCAGCAAAGCCGCCCCTCGCCTCTCTCTCTCTCTCTCTCCTCTCCGGCATCGTCCTCGGATTTGGGGAGGGGGTGGGACGCGCAGAAATAGCCTCAGCCCCCTGCCGGGACCTGCATTATATCCCGCCCCCCGCCCCCCTCCCCCCCGTCCTCCTCCCCATCAAGGGCGGCTTTGGCATACGCAGCCTCTCCCCACTCCCAGGCAGGTTCCAGCCCCCCGCCCCCCCTCAATAACCCCCCCACCCCCTTTTCCATCAATGCTGGGATTAAAGAGCCGGAGTTTGTGCAACGGAGGGAAACCAGCCTTGCTCCGTCCTCCTCCCGCAGCTTTGGGGTCCCTCAAGCGTGGTGGCAAGGGGAGGGGGAGGGACGGGGAGGGGAGGGGAGCGATCTTTCCCCTTGGTAAGTGGGTGGCAGAGTAACCTTTGCTCCGCAGGCAGGAAAACCTGATAAAGGGGTCTGGGGGCGGGCGGGGAGGAGCGGCTTGCCCCCCCCCCCGCCTTTCCTTCCCAGCCAGCGCCCCTCGCCCCTCGCTTTGGGACAAAGACCCCTGCTCCTTCCCTCCCTCCCTGGCCGGGGTCCCAGCTGCCCCTCCGGGCCGTCCCCTTCCTCCGCTTTGCACCAGGCGGCCGCGTGACAGGCTGCTGCCTCCCCCTCCCACCCCGAGAGAGACCGGCGGGCATCGCCCGGTGGGCGAAGAGGGCGGGCACGGGATGCAAGGCGGCTCGGCCAAACGCACCCGCAGCTCGCCGTCATAGCAACCGCCCGGGTTGCTTTGCCCGGCTAGAATCTATTGTGGGGGGGGGGGGGGTGGAGGTGGCGGAAAGGGAGCTCAGCTCTGGGCATCGCTTGGTGGTGGGGGGGGGGGGGGCAGGCTGGCATGGGCACCAATGGCGCCTGGCAGGCTGGGGGTCCTTGGGGGCAGGCTTTGCCTTCCAGCCCGGGCGAAGGAGGAGGAGGAGGAGGAAGAAGAGGGCTGGGAAGGAGAAGAGCAGACAACGCCCCCCCCCCCCCCCGAATGTTGGGGAGGGGGCGGCTGAAGGAGCTGTTCCTTGCACCCGGGGCTTTCTTGAAGGGTGGGGAGGGGGGGCTGGCATGGGCACAAGGGACAAGGGACAGCACAAGGGTTTCCTTCCAGCCGGGAGGGGGCGAGGAAGAAGAGGGCTACATATTTTGGGGGGGAGGGGCAGGGGTTTCCTTCCAGCCAGGGTGGGGGAGGAAGAAGAGGGCTGGGAAGAGGAAGATCGGATCCCCAGAGAATTGGGGGCTGGCATGGGCACCAGGGAAAAAAAACCCCTAGGTGGGATGGTGCGGGGGAAAGAGGCTTCTTGAGGGGCTGGCATGGGCACAAGGGGGGCTTTGAAGCAGAGGTGGGGCAGAGGAGGAAGAGCGCTAGGAAGGGGAATAGCAGACTCCCACAGTGTTGGGGTCTAGGATGGGGGGGGGAAAACGGCTCCTTGGGACCCCCGGTCTTTCGTGCAAGGGAGCGAGTGGCACCTGGCAGCTTGGGAGAGGGGGGCGCTTGGGGGGGAAGGGGCTGCAGGAGGAGGAGGAGGAGGAGGGAGTTTGGAAGGGGCAGGGCAGGTCTTCAGCGGGCAGGCTGGGAGCTGCCAGCAGCTGGCCTTCTCCGGGGTTTTCCTGCAGAGCCCCTGGGCAGCTCCAGGCCTCCTCCTCCTTCTCCTTCTCTTCCTCCTCCTCCTCGTCCACCTCCTTCTCCTCTTCTTCTCCTTTTCCTTCTCCTTCTCCTCCTTTTCTCCTGTTCCTTCTCTTTTCTTCCTCCTCCTTCCCCTCCCTGCCTCCTTCTCCTCTTTTCTCCTTTTCCTACTCTTCTCTTCCTCCTCCTCTCCACCTCCTTTTCCTCTTCTCCTTTTCCTTCTCTTCCTCCTCTTCCTCCTCCACCTCCTTCTCCTCTTCTCCTTCTCCTCCTCCTTCTCCTCTTCTCCTTTTCCTTCTCCTTCTCTTTTTCTCCTGTTCCTTCTCTTGTCTTCCTCCTCCTGCTCCCCACCACCTTAGCAACAGGAAGAGAGCCATGCCCGGCAGATTTTGGGAGGGGGCGGCCTCTGATTTGCGGAGGCTCCAGATACAAAGCTGGCCTGGAAGAGGACTCGTTCTGGAGCCTTGCACACAATGCCAAAGATTAGGACCGGCCAGAGGGCATCTGGGTCAGAGGGGCGAGGTTTGCCGCCCCCTCCCCAAACCTGCCCACCAGCCTCCCCGATCAGCAGCCTTCCAGGGGCCGGCCCTCCGAGTCACACTGTGCCTTTCGGGGCTTCCGATAGCCACAGACGGGGCCGAGCCCCGATCGCTTGTGCCTGGATGTTCTGTATTCTGAAACCGTGGTAGATTTTGTCTTCTGTATAGATGTAGATGGATAAACTCAACAAAACATCCATAACAAAGTCTTTATTATGGGTTCATCAGGGATCCTCATAACTCACATTTGTGACGAAGTTCTTCTTAATGTCCAATCCTTTGCATATCTGTCTTGTAGGTAAAAAGATGGTGATCTCCTTACCCCCTTTCTCCCATCTCGTAGCGGTAGAGGTAGAGCAGTTACCACGAGTCCATGAGTTCAGGCAAGAGTGAAGAAACTTCCCCCAACCCATCAAGGGTCAATTTAGTGACCAATCAGGATGACAGATGTGGTCACGTGACATGGACTACATTTCCCAGGATACCTTTAACTACATTTACCATGATGCATTCCCTTAAGGGGACAGCTCGCAATTGCTAACTAACTATCCAATTCCCATATACTGGCTGGACAGCACACTGGACGATAGGCAGTCCTCGCCTTACGACGGCAAACGGAACCCCCAATTGCCCTTGCTAAGCCTGGCGGTCGTTAAGTGGGTTTTTGCTGCCTTTTTTTTTAATGGCCTTTTCTCACCCCTGCTTGCCAACGGTTGTGGGAATTCGGCTTCTCCCTTGACTTGGCTCGCTGAGCGAATTCGGCTTCCGTTCTGTGACCTCCCTTGCCGCAGTCGTTAAGTGAAATTGCCTTCCTCCTTGACGTTGCTTGCCGGAAGGTCGCAAAAGTGGATCGCGTGACACGCCCCCACCCCCTTAGGGACCCTGGGACCATCATAAATATGAAGCAGTGGCCAAGCATCCGAATTTGGATCGCTTGACCATGGAGGCTGCTGCAACGGTCATAAAGGTGAAAAATGGTCGTAAGTCCCTTTTTCCAGTGCTGCACCTTCAAATGGTCGCTAAATGGTTGTAAATCAAGGACTATAACCTCAATTCCTCAGATTCATAGGAAAAGGAAAATGGAATTACCATTGAAGATCAGATGCAACCTGATACCCTTAATGCGACTTGGGAACATCATATTTTCTCTGCTACTCAGATGTCATGTTAACAGATAATCAGAGTTGGAAGGGACCTTGGAGGTCATCTAGTCTAACCCCTGCTCAGGCAGGAAACCCTAGACCATTTCTGACTGATGACAGTCCAGTCTCTTGTTGAAAACCTCCAGGGATGAAGCTCCCACAACTTCTGATTAACAGAATAATAACAGAGTTGGAAGGGACCTGGTAGGTCATCTAGTCCAACCCCCCGCCCAAGCAGGAGACCCTACACCATTTCTGACAGAGGGGAATCCAATCTCTTCTTGAAAGCCTCCAGGGATGAAGCTCCCACAACTTCTGAAGGCAAATTTCTGTTCCATGGGTTGATGGTTCTCCCTGTCAGAAAATTCCTCCTTATTTCCAGGTTGAATGTGCTCTGTGTCACAAGAGAGTTCAGGATCACGTTCACAATCTTGACCCAGTAAGAGGGCCCATCTGCTGCCATTTGGGGGAGGGCAGCACAGTTTATCTAGGGCAGGGGTTCCCAAACTTGGCCACTTTAAGACTTGTGGACTTCAACTCCCAGAGTTCTCCAGCCATCACTGTTTGCTCTCTTGTAATCCTTTCCTCTGCCATCTCTCTCCACTTTAGGAGGTTAAGAGAAAAAAGAAACAGAAATGGCTGGCTGGAGAATTCTGGGAGTTGAAGTCCACAAGTCTTAAAGAGGCCAAGATTGGAGACCTCTGGTCTATCACAGTCAGATTCTGGACTCTGTCTTGCTCATCCCAGGTTTCCCTAAAGGAAACCCTCTTGGCTTTTTACCTTGGTGCAAAATGGCTGCACAAAATGGCTCCACCTCACACAGGTGATTCCTTCAGTGCCCAGGTGGGCTCTAGTACATTCAACAGACATTGCAGGACGTCCTCGACTTACAGCATATGTTCTTATAACAGAGGTCCCTAAACCTGGCCACTTTTAAGACTTGTGGACTTCAACTCCCAGAATTCCCCAGCCAGCATAGCATGCTCTCTTGTAATCCCTTCCTCTACCATCTCTCTCCACTTTAGGAGGTTAAGAGAAAAAAGAAACAGAAACGGCTGGCTGGCTGGCTGGCGAATTCTGGGAATTGAAGTCCACAAGTTTTAAAGTGGCCATGGTTGGAGACCTCTGATCTAGGGCTACTTCCCATACTGGGTCTTGCCAGGGGTCTTTTTGAGACTCTCTCAAAAAACATGGATAAAGACAATGATGATTGGCCTAGACTCTGGAAAGAGTGCAGAGAAGCGCAACAAAGAGGATTAGGGGAGCGGAGACCAAAACATATGAAGAAGGGTTGCAGGATTTGAGTATGTCTAGTTTAATGAAAAGAAGGACAAGGGGAGACATGCTAGCAGTCTTCCAATATCTCAGGGGCTGTCCCAAAGAAGAGGGAGTCAAGCTATTCTCCAAAGCCCCTGAAGGCAGGACAAGGAGCAACGAATGGAAATTAATCAAGGAGAGAAGCGACCTGGGACTAAGGAGGAATTTCCTAACAGTGAGGACAATTAACCAGTGGAACTGCTTGCTACTAGAAGTTGTGGGTGCTCTATCACTGGAGGTTAAAAAGAGACTGGAGCGGACAGCCATTAATATGAAATGGTATAGGGCTCCCTGCTTCAGCAGAAGGTTGGACTAGAAAACCTCTGAGGTCCCTCCCAACTCTTTTATTCTACTCTATGTTCTAAGAATAGGGGACCGGAGGCTAAAACATATGAAGAACAGTTGCAGGAATTGGGTATGTCTAGTTTGATGAAAAGAAGGGCTAGGGAGACATGATAGCAGTGTTCCAGTATCTCAGGGGCTGCCCCAAAGAAGAGAGAGTCAAGTTGTTCTCCAAAGCACCTAGAGGGCAGGATGAGAAGCAATGGATGGAAACTAACCAAGGAGAGAAACAACCTAGAAGTAACGAGAAACTTCCTAACAATGAGGACAATTGATTAGTGTTTTCAGAAGTTGTGGGTTTCCATCACTGGCAGTTTTTAAGAAGAAACTGTCTGAAATGGTATAAGGCAAGAGTTACTTCAACTCCCAGAATTCCTGAGTTAACATGACTGGAGGAGGAATTCTGGGAGTTGAAGTCCACAAGTCTTAAAGCTGTCAAGTTTGAAGACCCCTGATCTACAGTATCTATCTATCTATCTATCTATCTATCTATCTATCTATCTATCTATCTATCTATCTATCTATCTATCTATCTATCTATCTATCTATCATCTATCTATCTATCATATATCTATATATATATGCAACGGGTGTAAATTAATCAGGGAGAGAAACAACTTAGAACTAAGGAGAAACTTCCTAACAGGGAGGACAATTAACCAGGGGAACTGCTTGCCACCAGAAGTTGTGGCTGCTTCATCACTGGAGGTTTTTAAGAAGAGATTGGACAGCCACTTGGTTGAAACAGTATAGGATCTCGTGCTTTAGCAGTGGGGTGGGGGGTGGGGGTTGGATTAGAGGTCTCCCCCAGCCTTAGGATTCCAGGATTCCTCATCTCCTTTGCCTTCGCAGGAATCGGCCCTGCAGACCGAGAGTTTGTGGGCTAATCTGAGCTGGCGTGCAGGGGCTGGTGCTTCGCTCCCTTTGAGCATTGCTAGCCCGAGCAATTGCACAGAAGGAACAGGCTGTGGGGCAGTGGGCCAAGGTGGGGGGGGGGAGGTCCTCCTGCCCCCTGGGCAGCCCTCATATCCACCCCCTTGCTGTGGGGGTGGGGGGGTGGAGGGGGGTGAGAGAGAGAGAGAGAGAGAGGGCCTGAAAACTGCAGCAGGATGGATGCTTGCAATCTTTCTCCACGCTACTACCCCTTGCAACCATAGCAACAGACACATGTTCTCTGTCCCAGCCAGCGTCCGCAAACCCAGCCAGAAGGAGACAAGCAAAGATTAACCTCTTCAAGGCTGGGCATCTCCAAGGCTTTCCCTTGGCACCCAGAGGGCAAACCCGCCTTGGCTCCCAAGGCGAAGCAGGGCTGTGCCAGGAAAGGCACAGCGGGCACAGAGGAATCCGAAACGGCGGCTGCTGGGTGCTGTGCCCACCTTGCCTTGTTGCCAGGACTCCACGAGGAGGTTCAAGGCCAGCTCAGCTCGGCCCGGTCCTGGGGTGGAAAGGGGGAGGCATTTGGAGAGAAGCTGCCCTAGTTTTTTGGGCCCAACCCAAAGGACACATCGCAGAGTCAATAGAAGAGGCTGTTCGTAGCTCGGGGTTGACATGCCAGGGTCCTGGCTGGTCTCTTGGGCTTGGTGGTTTCCTGGCAGACATTTCTTGACCCAACTAGGGGACCTCAACCATGCTAGAGGGAGTGGGGTTTGTAGGAGAAGGAGGAGGGGAGGAAGAGGAGGAGGAAGACTGTGGGGGGTCCTTGGTGCTCTCTGAGATGGGTTGTTTCCTTGCAGACATTTCATGACCCGACTAGGGAACATGATCAGTGCTAGAAGGGAGTGGAGTTTTGGAAGGAAGGAGAGGGGGAGGAGGAGAAGGAGGAGGAGGAGGAAAAGGCCTGTGGGAGTCCTGAGCGTGGTTATTTTCTTCCAGACCTTTCATGACCCTACTAGGAATATAATCAATGCTAGAAGGGAGTGGAGTTTGGGGGGTGGGTAGGAGGAGAGAGGTGGGGGAATGGCCTGTGGGGTCCTTGGTACTCTCTGAGCTTGCTTATTTTCTTGCAGACATCTCATTACCAAACTAGGTAACGACATCAGTACGGACACGGCATCATAGAGTCATAGGGCTGGAAGGGACCTTGGAGGCCTTCTAATCCAGCCCCCTGCCCAAGGGAAAGGATTAGCCAGCACCAACAACTCCAGGGGGCGGGGGAGGAGGCTATTCTCTTCGCTTGGTTCGTGAGTCTTTGCAATCCAGGATCCCACTATTTTTAAACTCTCCTTGCTTCCTTCTCGTTGCTGATTGGTCTGGAAAAATCAAAATTCCAACATCGAAGATGGTTTTTCCTCCACTTCTCAAATAGGCACCCATCCAAAACATATGTTCCTTTCCCCTCCCTCTCCTCTCCCTTGGAAATCCGAGGAGGAGGGGAGCAGAAAATGCCACAGCATCACCTAAGCGAGGTGTGAAGTGGGAAAATGCCAACCATTTCGCACTGGCAACGTTAGTGTGTGTATGTGTGTGTGCGTGAGATGGAGCCAAGGACTTTGGGCCTGTTCCCTCCTGCTCCCACACAATCCTGGGAGGCAAGCAGCTCCCCAAATTTCAGCTGCGCCAGTCCCACGCCGACATCCATCCAGCCAGATGGAGTTGTGTGTTGCAGCCCGGGTAACAAAACCCAAGTGTGTTGTTGGTCCGAGCCAGACGATGCACGTAGCTGGGACGCAGACTGAAGCCGTGTTAAATCTATCCTGGGAGGGTGGAATCGATGCACGCGGAAAGAGCAATTAAAACCTAGTTAGGAAACCCCGTTATCATCACTGGCATGCCGGCCGGAATGCTAATCGCACACCCAGGTTGTGTTCCCGCCAGCCGGCCGAGAGCCTCAGGGCCTATCTTATTAGAATACAATAGATCAGCAGAGTTGGAAGGGATCTTGTAGGTCATCTAGTCCAACCCCCCCCCCGCCCAAGTAGGAGACCCTGCACCATTTCTGACAGATGGGAGTCCAGTCTCTTCTTGAAAGCCTCCAGGGATGAAGTTCCCACAACTTCCAAGGCCAACTTCTGTACCATTTGGTTGATTGTTCTCAGTGTCAGAAAGTTTCTCCTTGTTTCCAGGTTAAATCTCTCCTTGTTCAGTTTCCATCCATTATTCCTTGTCTGGCCTTCAAAGATGCTTTGGAGAATAGCTTGACCCCTTCCTTCCTCCTCCCTGTGGCAGCCCCTCAAATATTGGAAAGCTGCTCTCCTGTCTCCTCTGGTCCTTCTCTTCACTAGACTAGCCATTCCCAGTTCCTGCAACCATTCATTGTATGTTTGAGTCTCCAATCATCCCTTCATCTTCCTGGTTGCTCTTCTCTGCCCTCTTTCTAAATTCTCAACCTCTTTTTTTATACTGTGGTGGCCAAAACTGGATGCAGGACTTTTAAGTGTGGCCTTACTAAGAACTTATAGCAGTGCTGGCGAACCTTTTCGGCACCGAGTGCTGAAATGGGAGCATGCACATGTGTGTGGGAGCACCGGAAACCATAAGAGTAGTTCCCCAGAGGGCATGTGTGCACCGGGAAATTGAGCTTCTGTTTTTCAGTGCATGCATGCATGCTG